>JBBYHH010086559.1:0-15258 GCA_038382905.1 Daphne laureola
CAAATATTACTTGAATCTTATATTACTTTCAATTTTTTTTTTTTTTTTTTGTAATTTTGAAATTATGGTACAAATATTAATAATTAAACAATTTGAACCTATGAAAATAAAATAGCTTTATTATCAGATAGTTCTCTGAACTATGTTAACTCGCGCACTTTAATCCATGAACTATAAAACGTGCCAACTCGGTCCCTCAACTATGAATTGTCAAACACTTTACCCTTTTGACTGTATTAATGTTAGTTGACCTTAGAGAAAATGACTATTGTGATCATAATTATTTCTAATTTATACTCAAAGTTCATTAACTATGCAACAAAATGCTTTAAATTCTTACAAATAGGTCACCCATCTGTCAAAAAACTAACACCGTTAGAGTCTCAGTGAGCGAGTTACATAGTTAAAGGACTAAAGTGTTTGAACTTACATAGTTCAGGGACTGAGTTTGCACATTTTATAATTTAGGGACTAAAATGCACGAGTTAACATAATTCAGATGATTATTTGATAATAAAGCCAAATAAAATTGATGAGATTGGCGGAAGCTATTGTTAGATTTTTGAAATTCATTAGATTTAACTTTATCTATATGTGTCTTAATAATTTTTCGCTCAAAAAAAAAAAAAAGAGAGAATATATTTAACAAAACACAAATTCTATATATTTTCCACAAATTTCTAGATTTTTTTTAAGAACAAAACACATATATTGCAAAAAAGAAAAAGAAAATGTTCATGTTCATCGCTCATGCATAGTCCTATATTTCAAAATTAATTTTTTTTTAAAAACATTTTAGCTCATGCATTAAAGAGTTCGATCAAAACCACCCTTTCCTTAAAAAAAAAAAAGAGATGTCTAGTTACTCTTATAATAATAATAATAATAAGATGCTGACTTAGATGAAAAAAATAAAAGTTAGGGACAGAACAGTGACAAGCAAAAACAGGAGGAGTGATTTTGGCATTTGCCCAGCTTTAGTTAGGAAGGCGGGGTTCCCATGCATATTTTAAAACAGTATAAGGGGTTGTACGGAATTCATACAGTATTGTACAGGTCCTTGGCTTTAACCTTGGTGAAGAGTTTAGTCCTTAAATTGTACTATTGAGCAAACTAGCCATCGCATTTACTAAGTAGGGAGACAGACTTAACTGAACAGAAATAAAACTTAGGGATAGGAAAGATAATGAAACAAAGTCACAGACCAACCTTGACATTCTCCCGGTTACCGTTTGTGTCTTGCTTTAGTACTACATATTTAAAAAATTTAAAAGAATATTTAATATTTTAAGCACTTATAAACAAAAATCATAAATTAAATATTGTGAAACAACAAAAATTGGATGAAGGAAGTATTAAAATATTTATAGAATAAGCCGATCAAATCTTATTAGAATAATAAAAACAGAATACAATAGAATCTTTTTGCACAGACTAAATATTTGTTATTAAACAGAGCTGCGTGTCCTAGTCTCCTTCAATCAATTGATAGGTAAATCCGAGGACGGTAAATGAGCCGAGCCGAGCTCGAACTATCCTCTGCTCAAACTCGGTTCGAATGTTTTAGATAGAGCTTGAACTTGGCTTGATAACTTGACCAGCCTTCATGATAAAAGCTTAAATTCGATCGACTCGATGTAATGTTCGAGTTCGGCTCGATAGCTACTCAAAAACTTGTCTATTGGATCTAAATTATGCTCGAGTTCAGTTCGATAGCTCGAGAAATGCTTGAAAATTCAAAAGTTTGAGTTAAATAAGGTTTTATAACAAGTTGGTCTTAGAAATATATAAAGGTTGATAGTTCGATAAAACTTGATGAAACATTACTCAATAACACATGAACCGAGTTCGAGTAACTTCGATAAAAACTCGACTCATTTACAACACTAGTAAATCCGCCGTCATGATACTCATGACATTGTTGTTGTGAAGCGACAATTTGAATTCAAGGACTGAATTGAAAACTTAACATAGTATAGGGGTAAAAATTGCGACTTCCCCAATGCTTGCCAACTCCTCCACCGTCCAGAAATCAGAAGTTCTGTAATGTCCGGTCCGGTCCATCCCCGATCGAATCCTATCCCGCCCGCCCGCCCGCCCGCCCGCCGCGTTTGCGCGAAAATCAAACTTCTACGCACACGATTTCCTTTACTACTATTCTCCCTGTCTCGAAAGTCGGAGACTCTTACAGAACAGATGACACATGACAGAACTGAAACACGACAACAAGAAATTGCCAACCTCTGAAGGAACTGAAAGTGGTCGTTGTATTTCGTCTTCCTGAATCCTGATACCTACGCTGCCGATTAGAGAGAATCGATTACAAAAATCGTGCTCCCCAGGTTTGGACCTTCTCGTTGACTCGTTTGGTTTCAGGGTTGTAGATCTTATGAAGTTTAAACTCGTTGATTATCTTTTTTTGTCTGTTTATTTCCCGTCGGTCGAATTTCGGATTCTATAGCTTTCGTTCGCGATATTTTAGGTAGCGTCACTTAGGGGATTTGAATTTTTATGGTTGTTTGTTCTGTTGAGAAAATATCGGAGAATGAGAGGAAATTACATTTTCGCAAAAAAAATATGTGAAAAAGAAGGGGGGAAATCTAGTAGATGTTCTCGTATACTTAGGGTTTTCGTTCTTTTGCTTTCTATTTTACATCGGCAACAGCAGTTCGTTCCGCGTTAAAACATGTAAATGGATTTTTCATGTTATAGAACTGGTCGTTTGAGAGCGTTTAGTTTTGCCTGTTTTTGGAATTAGGGTTTCAGATGGCTTGATTTGTGTAATGAAGTGTATTTCTATATTCTGTTTTTGGAATTTTTTTTGTTAAGTTGTGAACATCGAATGGGAGTTAATGTATTCCACATGTTGCTGTTTTGTTACAGCCAGTTTCTGGATTGGGTTTAGTGAATTTTAGGTTATTTGTACTTCTACCATATTCATATCACTCAAACGAAAATCATGGATTTGCACCGGTATGTTCTTGCTTCTTGTAATTGTATAGATACTTTACCTATGACTAGTGACTTGTTGGATTTAACTTGTAAGATGTTTTGTTTTCATGTTAACACATTTCAGTACTGTGATTCCGACACTGCAATTTTCCTTTTATCAGGGATAAGCTCATGGCAACTGCAACTATGGCTACAGCAGCTGGTGCAGCTGCTCTTTTGTATTATACGTTAAATCGCAAACTTCAGACATGGTCTTCACATGATGATGAGGATGAAAATGGCAGTGAATCTGCAAATAATGCTTTGCTGGGCACTGGCCGTGTTTCACGTAGATTGATTCAAGCTCCGGCTACATGGTTGGAGACGATATCCACTTTGTCCGAGACACTTAGGTTTACATATTCTGAGACCCTTGGTAAATGGCCTATTGGAGATTTGGCATTTGGGATCAGCTTTTTATTGAAGAGGCAGGTAGGCTTTCTCTGTTTATCCTTTTTTAGTAATATGTGTTTTTTAAGTTAACTTGCTCTAGGAAAAATCTGAAGAAAGTAACTTCTTGTGGAGAGATTGCTTGGATCTGAGTTATATAGGAACTGTAGCATTGTGCATGCTTCTGTTGGGCACTTGGCCCCATAGAGAGATTAGTGAGTGCAATATAAAGAGAGAAGCATATTCGGAAGCGGAGGTATATTTTATGTACATCTCTCAGTGTGTGTACACTTTGCTTCTGAATTGGTACTCAAGGCTGTTGGACTGAATCCTTGTTAGAATCCTAGAAGTGATGTTTTAGCTTTGGTGTTTAAATTTCTAATGCACATTCTAGCTGTTTGGCCAAAAAAATCTCTTACAAGCTGCATGTTTTTCAGGGGAACTTACATGTTGAGAGTGTTTACGGGGGTGAAGATAGTGTACAGCTTAAAGGAGCAAAGATAACTGCTGAGCTTAGATATCTATTGAAGTTGTTAACCTTGTGTTGGCACTTCTCGAAGAAGCCATTCCCTTTGTTTCTGGAGGAGACAGGTTACACAGAAGAAAATGTTCTTATTCAAGAACCTAAAGCAGGGGTAAGATTTTCAGGTTGATATATACTCCCTCCGTCCCACAAAGATTGCAACATTTCATTGTTATTTTCATAGTATTTAATCTACAATTTATTTTTATGAAGTCATAGACATGTAAAGTTAAATGATTCATATGCTTCTCATAATTTGCAATCTAATCTTTCTATATATATATATTTCCATTGTTTATCTTAGTTAAATTTTGAGTCAAACACTGCAACTTGAAATGGTAAAATAAATGTTGCAATCTTTGTGGGACGGAGAGAGTAGCTTTTAAACACATACTTTACCACTAAAAGTTAAACACATACTTTACCACTGTCATTTCTATTTGTATCTACAACTTGATAAGGTTTTGACTTTGTTATGTAGATTTTGGGGTAAAGGCTTATGTTTTGTATCTACAACTCACCATAGCATAGACTGCAATTTAATAACATGACAATGTGAATCATTTAGCTGAAAGCTGAAAGGTAGATTAACACAATAAAACTGCGATCTTTACAAAAGTGCACCTAATCTTGAGGTTATCATCACCTATAAGTACAGTAAAATCGCAAAAGATATTGGAAAAGAAGGCTCCTTCCAGTTTCTACATTGGACTTAAACCAGTGGAGGTGGAGTTTAGGCACCTTCCTAAGTACTTAAACTGGGCAGAGAAAAGGCCAGTATGACTCTCAATAACACCTGCTTGACAAGACACTGCAAAACTACGTTGAGCTATATAATTATAATTCTGATCTGCAATGTTATAAATCAAATGCCTCTGCATGTCATAGAACGTGCAGACAAAATCTTTTCGGACCTCAGTAAAAAGCAAAGTCTTTTCAGTCTTTATTTCAAATAGCAGCCAGCTACGAACTGCAGTCCACTTGCTGCTAGACTTAATTCCATAAACCACTTCCTGCTATATGACGTACAGCAGTTTGATTGCAGCAGGTATGGCAAAACATACACCTACTGTAATATAGTTAAAATCAATTGCCAACTTCCATAGCAGAAGTAGTAATACCCATCAAGAGGAGTGAGGAAAAGACTGGACTAATTGCTAGTCATCTTAGACCAACGAAAATGGTAACAGAGGAAAAAGACAGGGCTAAATAAAATCAATCATTTCTCTTGCAGTAGAAGGAAAAAGATGTCAATACGAAACATCACCTTGGCAACATGTTCCAGAGTAACAGCCTCGGGAATAATAGCATCGCGCAACTTAATCTGCACGAAACCAGAACTTCCTTTCAGCGGAAAGCAGTGGCCTGGCTCCCCAAAACTGGGTGTCAACATCTTATTGGCATCAGTGTGCACTCCATTGGTCCCCAAACCCCAGGGTTTCTTAGATTTCGAATATGGTTCAGAATGTTTGATAACAGATCCACCACCGGAAGCCAGTGCATAGTCAACCTTTGCAAGTCCATCCGCGGCATGCTTGTCGATTTCCTTCAGGACCGCCTCCCTCGCATATGCCTTCAGATCATCCAAACTCAATCTGTTCACGTCTCCACCAGTTTGACTTTGAAGTTCCTCGTACATTTTCTTGAACTCCTCCTCTGATAACGAAAGCCTGTTTTTCAAACCCTTAAACGACGTGTCCAAATCCTCACTCCTATCTTCCAAGTTCTTTAATGCATTTTCAATAGCATCAGTCTTCTCCTCAAATTTCCTGTTCAAATCCTTCAAGGATCCTTGAATCTCACTGTCAATCTTCCTATCCACAACCTCCACTTGAACCTGCATCATCTTGGCTGTCGTCTTCACCAAACCCTCCACTTCAGCAATTCTGCCTTCCAATTCCGCCAATCCCAACTGTGCCCCAATGAGAGTTGAATCCCCAGACTTTAACACAGACTTCCTTATAATCTGAAACAAGCCAAGAATGACCATGAGGAGCAAGAAATTCTTAGAGAAGATGCTAACCGCGGTGAGCCACCACGGCTTCTCAGACTTGGTGCCTGATTTCCGGGAACGGCGAGGAGAAATAGTGGAAGCGGGCGCCTTCTTCCCATGAAGCAAATCCTTGGACGGCTCGCTGCGATTTGAGTTGCTTACATCTCTACTAAGCGTAGTAGCGCCTTTACCATCAGGACCATCACCAGTCGGCGCGGGCTCCGCTGCCACCAATTCAATGCCCGTCTTTTTCTCGCCGGCGACCACCGGCCTCCTTCGAACCACCGGATTGGCGGTGATGGAAACCGTCGATGCGGACATGGGACCGCCAACGAATTCAAACAAGAAAGATTGCAGAAACCCTACTTGAATGAATTTGGTGTTGGTGGGAAATCGATACGGAAATGATTTTGAAAGAAGAAACAAAAATAAAAACTGCTGCAAGCACTTTTGAATTACTGTGTACAATATAGATCGTGATTCGAAAGGATTCCATTCGACTGTGTTCGTTCTTCAATTCTTCATTTAGTCCCTGAAATTCTAATTCCGTTTCAAAATCACCACTAACGTACAAAAGAAGTCTTTTATGCCCGTGCTCCATATTTCCTTGGCAATAGCTGTCAGCTGATGGGTAAAACGTCACTTCTCATAGGATGGGCGTAAAACAATCTCTTTCGTTGGTTAGGATGGCTTATACAGAATAATGAGCAAAACGCAAATGAGGCGCTCTGCCATCGAAAAACCAAAATAAGCCTGCATGCATCCCTTTTTTATCTGACAATGGCGAAAATAGTCCTCTTTGTTGAATTCTGGACAAATGAGCCCCTCCCATGTCCACAGATGATCATGAACCTACCTGCCTGTGTGTGAATTTGAATACGTCTAGCTTCCTTTCTTCCTTCGTCTTCCTCATCGGCATGGCATCGAAAATGGCGGATGAGATTCGTTACTTTGAATTGCGGACCGGCGCCAAAATGCCTTCCGTCGGATTCGGTACTTTCGGCGCTAAACACCGAATCATCGAAAACGCCATTATCAAGGCCGTCAAGGTAAAACCTACATGCTCTCTTTTCCCTTCCAGCTGCTTTTTCTTTCTCTTGTTGACCTGAAATCATGGAATGAAGATTTTGAATTCTATTTCGAATTGGGGATTGCAGTGTGGTTATCGACATTTCGATTGCGCCTCCATGTACGGCAATGAAAAGGAGGTTCGAATTTCTATTTTCGAAATTTCCGATGTTTAAGAACGCCATCGAAAGTTGTCAAACAAAGTTGTTGATGATGATGCCATGTTCAACTAATTAAATACCCTGTATTATAATTTTCCCAGATCGGCATTGCATTAAACAAGGTATTCAATGAAGGTGGAGTGAAACGTCAGAATCTTTGGATTACCTCTAAGCTCTGGTCTGACCTGCATGCTTCTTCTATCTGTAATCTTTCCTGTTTTCACCCTTGTAAGTAGGAGTATTTAGTTTGATTTCTGAGCATCCTGATCTGCAGGGGCACTGATCACTTGCCAAATGATGTTCCCTTGGCGTTGGATCGAACCTTGCGAGATCTTCAACTTGAATATGTTGATCTGTACCTAGTATGATCATTAATTACCTCATTTTATTATGCCATATGATGATTCAAGTTTCATGTAGAACATGCTTGTTTATAGTAGAGTAATTTACCTTCTCAATTTGATCAACTATTCATGAATCTTTTGAAGATGCATTGGCCCGTCAGCTTCAAGAAGGGTTTTAATTGGGGTAAGGCTGAGAACCTTACCCGGCCGGACATTGTTGCTACATGGAGAGCAATGGAATCTCTCTATGATTCTGGTAAAGCTAGGGCCATTGGTGTCAGTAACTTCTCCACCAAGAAACTTGGTGATCTTCTGGAAGTAGCAAGAATACCACCTGCAGTTAATCAAGTGGAGTGCCATCCTGTGTGGCAGCAGCAGAAGCTGCACAACTTGTGTCGCTCAAATGGAGTTCACCTCTCGGTAAGCTATGCAATTAAAAGCTACAACTAGAACCTCTCTAAGTGGTTGATCAGTTCACCTGTGTGGCATAACAAATCCACTCCAGGGCTATTCACCACTGGGCTCCCAGTTTGGAGAAAATGTCAGAAGAAAGGTGCTGGACAACCCTGTGGTTGGTCTGGCGGCGCAGCAACTGAGGAAATCACCTGCTCAGGTGGCCCTCCGATGGGGACTGCAAATGGGTCACAGTGTACTTCCTAAGAGCATAAGTGAGGCAAGGATGAAAGAGAACCTGGATGTGTATGATTGGTCAATACCTAAGGACCTGCTTGCAAACCTCTCTGAAATCCCACAGGCAAGTGCTTGATGCTACGAGTCTCTGAAATCACCAGATTTTAGATTGGGGAAGATATAGTACTTGAGTTGATCTGATGATGTATCCATTTTGCATATGCTACAGGAAAAGTTGGTCACAGGAGCAGACTACGTGCATGCTAGGTACGGTGCATATAGCACAGTTGAAGAATTGTGGGATGGAGAAATATAAACAGAACTCATGTTTTCTAGAACACAGGTTTGTTTTTCTCTTTCCATATTTGTTGTTTGATACATCTGGATGGAGGAGGTATTCTAAAAAACTGCCAAGCTTGTGCAAAGTTCTTCTTTTTTGGTCAATGGAGATGCCAAACTGATTGAATGTACTTGAGCAATGAAGCTAATGTAAATTCTCAAGTTTGTACTGGGTTTATACGTCGCTATGCAACAAAAGCAGAACAATGCTATTTTTCCTTCACAAGAGTTTGTCTAATACTGCAAAGTTTCTTACAGTAGAAAGCGGTAATTATACAGATGGATTGTTACAACTGAAGATGACAACCTAGATATTTGCTAGCAGATAAATCATTCTTACAGCTACTAACTTGAAATATTTGCAACTCTGGCATCATTGGACATTGATTCTGACTTCAATTTCATCTTCAAGTGTTCTATCTATGTCTTACGACCTTAAAACTGCGGTTTAGAACCTCCTTACCAATCATTGAGAAACTGTCCAGCAATATCCTTGTAGCTAACTTTCCGTTTCTTCACAGGCTGTGAACTAGTAGTGTCTGGACATAACTTACTGAGCTCTGCATCTTGATTTTTATGACATTCATCCTCAGCAGCTTGAACTGATGAACCTGGTCTGTCTGCTTTCTCATCTTCTACAACTGGATTTGTGCGTGCTTCTCGCATTATACCGAGGCTTGGAATCATGTTCAATAACATGGCTTGGACCGGATCCACCACCACCTCCGTCTTTTCTTCCTTGATGCCTCCTCGATCATCGTTTCTTTCACTTGTTTCTGGAGGTCTGAATAATGTGACACCGTCATGGTCTTTGCTGCTGCTACTTCCACATGCTTCAACATCAGGAGCTTTAGCAGGCCATGGTCCTCTCCCAATATCCTTACTACGCTCTTCTATAGCTGAATTTCTTTCAGGCAACAATTCTGAACATCCGGTGGCTACAATGTTACCATCTTCGCCCCCACCACTTTCATCACTACTTTTAACTTCTTCCTCATCTGATTTTTCATCAGCACTTCCACTATCGGAGTCATACTCCTGGATTTTCGCAGCACGAGCTCCAATACGTCCTCTTACCCTTCGCATATGGTTTAGACCTCCTTTATTTTTATTTGTGCTCCTCATTGCAAGCCTTCCTCTTTTCTTGCCATCCTCACGAGAGACCACAGGGTTTGAATCATGTAACTTGGTCTTCAACCTACGACCTCTTTTCTGGTTCTGGCTATTCACAACTTCTTCCAAAGCCTGGTCCTCATTACTGGGGGGGAAAAGGACATAACATTGATGTCAAATCCAGACGTACAAAATGATTATAACACTTTCTATACAAACAACTGTCGATAATAAGTGAAAATAATAGCAATCCGGTGCTCCATTGAACACACACGCACACATAAAAGATCCACCGTTAGCTACAACCATTCAATTTTAAAGATGTCATTTTGCAGTTAAATTATTAAGCATGAAGAAAGTGAAGAGAACCCCGTGCCTACTCCTTTAATCCCACGAGCAGTAATGGACCCTAAAAATCATCAGATAGCAATCAGTGCATAATCCATCCTGCATGCCCAATCTATAGCCTAACATAAAACACTTCTTGGTTTCAAGGAGGAAGACAACAATTCATCATAACTGGTTAGCATCTTAGCAACTTCTTGGTAGTGTATTAATAATCTATTATCATCACTTCCGCACACATAAAGGGCAGAGAAATTGCACAAAAAGGATTGCAAAGACCATTCATGTGAGTACAACTCTTCAATTCCGGTTAGCTTCAGAGCATACAGGTCCTCTTGCAGCTTTTCTTCCCTAGCTAAGGAGTCCTCCAACCACTGAGATCCAACGATATGCAACCCAATTCTTAGTCGCACTTGTTTCCCTGCAGCAAAAAGGCTAAAAGAGAACCTTAAATCAAACAAACATGATACATTGAAGACTTCACCATCTAACCCAAACCTTATCCACCTAACTGACAACTTGAGGCCATACAGAGACTAGCATACATAATACTACATGTGAATCGACTGATGAAAGCCCCATTATTATGTATCATTGTGAGAAGCACAACTGCACAAGCATGAAATGCGCATCCTTGTAAACTGAAGTAGGATTAATGGTCTTGCTGTGTTGTCTTGGAGAAAATTTTGAGATACAGTTTGAGTTTACGAAAAGTAGAGTGAGAAGGTAGAGACAGAAAACTGGAGGAAAAAATTGAATTTTAAAATGATGAGAAATGTTTGGTAGTGTGAACACGCACTTAATCAATCTCTTGAAGCAATTTGTTTAGACCTTGCTGCTTCTATCGGTTTCTAACAGCTGCTGAAAGTCATAGGGGGTCTTCTTACAAATTTTTATTTTAAATAAAAATAATACTCAATTAAGAGTAATTAGCAAAATTCAAATGGAACAAAAACTAAAAAAACTCCATGTCATCACTGCAATGTTTATGGGGATCATCACCAAAGACTAACATCAACAGCATGCTACCTTTTCTTAAGACAGTTCATGTCTAAATGAGAGCCTGGTGTATAGAACACAACCAAGTGGGTAGCATCATCTAGATTGTCACTTAACTTGCCACCACCCATAAGAACCTCAAGCTTTAACCTTCTTAAAACAAGACTCAGCAAGTCTTCCCATTCAGATTTCCTTCATAAAACAGCTCAAAATAAGAAAGCGAATACTATGAAAATACCAATAAGCACCAATGAAAATGGAGCGCAGGACATACAAAGACTGAGTGGAAAGATGGAAGAGAATTGAGCAGCCATGAAATAAGCACCAGCTATCTTTTGGACAGAGCTTCTTCTTATAATTGTCAACAGCTTTTATATCCTCCAACTTATTGACATTGTTCACCAACTGAAAATGCCAAATAATTTAGAAGTATAAACGGACCTCTTACACCATGTAAGCTCCGTCTCACGTAAACATATACAGAGGAAACAGGAAGCACTGTCAATATCAAACAGTATTTCTCATAGCAATGTCTATTTAATTGCTGGAGTCAGTCCAGAAAGATATACATCTCTCTAATTTTTTCTTTTATCGTTAAGATTTTCTCATAAAGAAAACCACTCCTATGCCTACTTAACTCAAGCATAGATATTATACAAAAAAAATGAACAGAATGGTCGAAAGCGCAAAATACAACAATCAGTTGAGGGGTAATGAAAATAAAAATCGAAAAGATGAACTTAGTTCGTAACCAAAAGTAAATATAATTCTTCAATGTCTTCCTCTAGCAATTTCCCAGACCATGAGCATGACGAAGCAGCCATATTTACATGCATATACCTGTCTAATATCCGCCAAATCGAGATCCCAATAATAGGGGTCTGAAAATTCATCAATGCCTTCCTCTAGCTTCACTTTTGAGGAGTCAGAAAGAAAAATGAAGTACCTTCGAAAGAGAATATTTCATTGGACGAACATTCAGAGAAACTGGGAATGGAGATAGGAGGAGATGAACAAACAAAACTTAATTTCAAAATCTGTGCAAAGGCTTACTTTGGCTGCAGGGGTACAAGTTGCTTCTGAGAACAACAATCCATGATCCATGAGTAGTGAATAACGTCCCCACGAAGCTTAGCTGCCTGATATTTTAATCCTGCAAACATCTCCTCTTAGCCATGAATTAGAGCTAATACAAAAGTTTTAACTGATAGTTGTTGAGAGAGCGAGGAGAGAGAGCACTCTCAAAGGGGGAATGGGGGTTGACCTTTGCTTTCAGCTGCGATGCAATGCGTAACTGAATTGTTCAGATTCATCGAGAACAAACCGCCATTCTCAGCAACCATCATATGAAAGGAATCAAGAGAATGGGTTGGAGGCACATTAACAATATCTGAAAGAGTCAAGGCTCTACATATAAAGTAGACAACAATGACAGAATCCAGGCAGAACCACACTACCAGCCCTCTATTAGAATCAGAACTGACAAACATGAAAGCCAAACAGGGAAAAACTAAGATGATATTGATAAAGTAGGGGCAGTTGAGAGATTGAACATGTAGAACTGAAGCAAAATACATAAAGGAACAATCACACTTATAACTGATCGTGCATGTGCAAGGATGAGATAACTATTCAAGAGTAATGCAACTGCTCACTTAAATATTAAAAAGAAACATCAGAAGACCATTCACTGGATACAGAATACCATATTGGAAAATATTCCAGTTTCCCCCTTGATGCCAGAAATGTCAGTCTGAACAAAATGAGAAGGAACAACAGACATGTCTTTCTTCCCCTGTTTCCTAGTTTTTCCCTTGTGCTTTGATCTATTATCTTGGACACCTCCGTATTCAACTCCTTTCTGGGTAGAACCATTACTAGAATGAACTAATTCCGCAAATGCTGTAACAGTTAAAAGCCAATTAAGAACCACCAAGAGCATCAGATTAGTCTCAAGAAATAATATACACAGAGAAAATACATATCCTATATGTTAACAAGAAGAAATAGTCTCTTGTGGCCACTTACACTGAACATCAAGGCACTCGTACCACGGCTTATCATATCGCACCTGATCAATACGTGGAAACCTCAGGCTGTAGGGCGCTGCAAATACCTGATCAATTACAAGTGAATAATAATAATTCAAATTGGGGGTAAAACTAAAAAGCACAAATAAAAGAGACCATCTTCAAGTGAAGCTAGATCCTAAATCCACAAGTTCTAACTTAGCAAATAGGAAGACAAACCTCGGAACTTATAGTGCGAATGTCACTGGTTATGGAAAGAATTATAGACCTGCATATTGGGCGAGAATAGACTTTTAACCATAAGGATAATATTGCCACCACAAACTAATTCCTCTTTCAAAATAATAGGGTTACTAACTTCTCTGGGCTCTCAACCCAAACATCTGGCCTCTCTTTTGCGCTGTTCGTAACTTGGTAAAACCTAGGTGGGGGGTTCCTTGGGAATTCATATTTCCTGAAAAAGTGAAAGACCAGTAGCATCTAGCAGAGAAGAGATAAACAAACACTCTTTAATGAAATTTCCGCTAAGATTCTTCCTGATCACTGCAAGAGTTGGAGTTATGTTCCTAGCAGATCAAGTGTGCAAGATAATTGCCATACGTTCCTGGCAGCTAATAACTCTTCTGCAAAAAGCTTGTGACAGGAAGGTATGCGGCATAAATCTTTTGCACTCTGCTTTTTGCATGAATTTACAGTCTTAACTAATTTTAAGAAATTAATTAACCCTATAAACTTCATGCCAACAACCCCAACATAGTTGAAATACAGATGCAGTATGAAGATGATGATAAATTAACAGATTCTTATACTGCTTCTCTATGGACCAAAATACCTGAAATAAGGCTTCAATTTTTTTCTCAGAGCTTCCAACTCATCATCTGATAACCCAGTACCAACTCTGCAGAAGGACAGAAATCTGCAACAAGATAGCTTGTATAACTTTTTTGCAATTACAAAACCCAATCATTAAAAAGTAAATATTTTCAATTTCTGGATGCTTGTAATGCTTCTCTAACTGATAGTGTGAGTGTCCAACCTCTTATAAAAGTACGCAGGTAAAACATCTAGAGAACGCAGCTTTTGCTTCCTTCTGATGCATATCTTTTTTCTTTTTTCTTTTTAATATCATTGGTCAGAAGTTGAACATGGCAAACAGAAATGTTCATATCATTTTTCAGCACTAATCAATCACATAACAGCAAGCATGTATACCAGTCTTCAAAGCAAAATATTTTCGGAAGTAAAATATCAGTTCCTGCACTGATCACTGATGTCCAAAATAAGCTCATACACTACCATGTAGCATCACTTGCTTGTTACAGCTGAGGAGCTCCACTATACATATATACAATTAGGGAACGGGCTTAGAGAGAAAACACTGTCTAATGAATAGTGTTTCTCATGATATTTTGAATTTATCATGAGAAACACTATTATTAACATGTATTAAAATATTTATTATGCACATTTCTACACTTACCTTAGATCTTCAAAATGGAAAAATAATATTACTCCCACAAGAATATTGTTACATTTGATTTTGATGTATTTGTTTGACTCAAATTTTTCATTAGGAAAAAATTGTTTAAAAAAAAGCCTGAAGAAATTACATTTGAAAACTAGATACATTCATTTCAATTTGTACATATAAAAAAATACATTTATGTAATAATCAATCGGAAAATGCACCCTGCCGCAACGCGCGGGGGCACTTATCTCGTCAATTAACAATAATCAGTCTATCGTATCTCCATCATAAGAGTAGTTTTCTTCTAGGAAATCAGAGTCATCTTGAATGCAAACAACATACGTGTTTTATAAAAAGTGTTCCAACTTGCTCTAACCATTTTGAAGGAGTACATTTAACAATGGCTTAGGGCTGCCGACAGATGAACCTATTTTTCCACCAACTTCATCACAAGAAGGAATGAAGAGCAAGTACGTAATCCAATTAACAAGCAACAATACCTTCTTGGGTAAGAATTTGGTTCTGGACGCTCTGCTAACCCCACTAGGAATTGTGCTACCTACATCAGCAAGATCTTATTCTTCTGTGTTCTATACATCACTTACTGATGCATCTCCTCAAAGAAACATACTAATAGGACACTAAGCAATGAGGAATGATGGCAGACTTACCTCTCCTCCTCGGCGTCCGGAACCATAGTATCCACCTAAAATCATTCATGCATGTAATACGTTATGGAATAAATTACTAAGAATTAGGTTTTATTTTATTTTTTGTAAAAACACAAACCTATAATGAGAACATCAAGGTCAGAACCAGCACGGACATACTCAGGTTTTAATTTCAACCACTTTCCACTTCGAT
>JBBYHH010086670.1:0-15255 GCA_038382905.1 Daphne laureola
TATCCTTTTTGTCCCCAGGCGATCGCCTGCGTTTGGTGCGGGTCGCCTGGGGCTTCGCCTGAAACCCAGAAACTTGCAAAACCTGTTCTAACTTCCGAACTTAACCAAAAACTCAAACATTTGATAAACAAACAACTCAATACAGAAGCAGACAATAACAGATAACAGCCAGACAGAAACCCGAACATAAAACACCAATAACCCTCAGATAATAAAGTAATTACGTACCCGTTTCAGAGTCTGAATTCAGATTACTTTAATCGACGGCCAACAAACGCCGGAAAGCATTGCCAGAATCTGGTGGCTGTAACACATTCCATGCGCCTCGTGCATTCTTGGCACTGGTGTGAGGTGCACTTCTACCTCAAACCAGTGCCTCACGCATTATTCATTTGCACCCACGGGTTGTACGAATTGTTTTGATCTTATCGGGTAGAAACCAACCCTGTACTACCCATTCTACCCCTTTCTACTTAGTTATATGTAAATTTAGGTCAAGGGTAGTTTAGGTACTAGATTTTAGTATAAATAGGCTATACTAGGTTCATTTGCAAGAGTTGGGAACTGTTGTTGAGACATATTTGTAAGGTAGCTCTCCCTTGAGCTTAAACCTTAGAGTTTAAATTAGCTTCTTAAGGTAAGGGCTTTTTAGCCCTTCAGCCTCCTTATCAGAGGGATTGAAGGGCTGAATCTATGGATAAGCTTTCTACGGGTGACTTCTAACCCTTACTATGCATTTAGTTTCTTAAGTGCTATTAATTGCCTTCATTTCTACATTTTAGCAATTAGTAGAGTATGATAAGACTTGTCTTAGTAGTATCATGCTTCGGTTGCAAATTATTTCTCTCCATGTCTATTTAAGTAGATTTCAGGCTTTGAGCATGTATTATAGTTATCATGGGTGTTTGTTGATCACAAACACTTGCATGCAACTTAGGAGTTTGGTCGGGAGTCTAAGAAGACCCCGATCGACGTAGCCCCAAGATTGATTAGTAGCCTTTCTTAGAGTCTGAGAGGACATGAGTAAGTGTCTATCGGTGAATAGTTAGGTACTATAATGCCTCGGGGAGATCACCCCTGGTTCACGAGAGTATCCGGGAGGTGAACCTTCTCTTTTGAGCGGCGGACTGCAGTGCCCGAGAGTGGAGCGGGACGAAGATAGTAACTCACCTCACTAGATAGAATCGAAGATTTATTGCATGCTTCCTCGCTTAATATAATTGCATGAGTAACATAATTAGAGTCTGATGTCTCATGAGAACATGTGGTAGTATGCAATATGCTAGTGTATCTAGGTTAGAGAATTTGGTCCTTGCAAACCGGATGATCACTGGGAGTCAAAGATGACCTTTGTCGTCAGTAAGTGGCATTAGAGATAATCCATGCTTCTAGGACACCACTTTGTAGACATTTGCATGTTGCTTAGGTTGCATGATCATTCAAGACTTTTAATATTCTAGACATGAATTAGATGAACAATTCATCCAAAAATTATGGGAAAACAACATGAAACAAATTCAATCTCATGGAAAGGATCAACATGCGATTTTATGCACAATTTCGACCTCAACAATTCTTGTCAAATATTCATTCAATGAATTGAATTCTTTACACATAAACATGAATGAGATTTTTAGCAACACAAGCTCTGATATCAATTGAAGATTTTAGATCTTTTAGATTCTCATTACATGTTCATATTCATACAGAAAACACATGATTACATGGAAGATTAAAAGGCATGACATCTCACAAATATCATGCTTAATTATACAAGAATATAGAACACAAATGAACATAAAGAGGCCGAATATATAAGTACCTTTCACCCTTGAAAACAGCTTAAGGAATATATAATTCCTTGCTAAAAAAATGTAAGCTCCTTCCTTACTTGATGATGATTTGCCTTCTTGAATTCTCCTTAGGTTGATGGCAGATGGAAGGAGAGGAAGAAGCCTTTCTTGATCACCAAGAAGAAGAAGAAGAACATACAAGAAGATGATGCCAAGAGGGGAGAAAGTGTTGAAAAGACACTTTATAAATTCACACTTAATCACTAAGAAATTCTCTTGAAATTGGCGCAAAAGAGAGAGGAAGAAGAAGAAGAAATATGTGAACTAAGTATATCTTCAAATGACAATTCTTCTCACTATTTATAGGTGAAAAAAATAGCCATTAGAATAATGATCATTACTATTAGCCATTAAGCATTTCACTAAGACTTAAAGCTTACAATTTAGCTTACCATGGCTTCTCATTTTTCCTATTCCACTAGCCATTTATACCATAAGATAAATGACCCATTTTCCCTTTAGTATTACTCCATAATTCGAAATAAACATAATATTACTCCATAATTCGAAAGATCTAAGATTCAAACATAAGACTCAGCCTTCCTGGAAGAATTATAAGAAATGATGCTTTCTTGTAATGAAAGCATGGCTAGTGTAAATACTCAAGCTCTGATAGGAAGGAAAAGGGAAACATTAGAAATACACTTGTAAATCTTACAAGTACACCTTCAGCCTATATAGTAATAACTGGTTCATGTTACTGTTACATGTGTCAATGGCACCACTGCATAACAAATGACTGGGACACTGGGAGCATTGGAACTCGAAGACTAATGACAGGGCGGGAACTTCATTGGGCGGGAACTACCAAGAGTTGGAGTTACAATGTGAAGCATCTTCAACAGGTGGAACTAAGAACAAAGGCTAAACCAACTTGTCTAGTCAGGATCAGCCTTTCTTCCTGGCGAGGGTGCCACCCCCCTGTAAGTACCCAAATCCCTCTCTTTTCTATTATTATTTATATGAGTATTCTTTAGATATCAACTTACTTCTTCCTTGTATTTTGGAGGGAACCTGGAAATGTTCAACTACTGGAGGGGGACTCGGGAGACTATCATCGGAGAAGAAGACTTGAAGCATAGGTTACGAGAAGACTCGGTTGTATTCTTTCTTATTCTTGTATTTAATTATATTTATTGTAAACACACTTAAACTTGGTTTGTAGAAGGACGTTTTAAACATTTTTATAAACTCTTATAGTTCTTTTACTAGTTTTTACAAATGTTTGCGAACGATCCGTGAGTTACTACTCTAAACCACAACAACGTGTGTGGTCGATTTAGGGTTGAAACAAAAACAGTAATAAAGCATGACAGGAACCAACAGAAACGAACAAGAGAGGTCCAACACAATAAAATCGGAGCAGGCTAGGAGTCCTCAAACCTAGCTCACACCACCTCGAGGATATTGTGGCTCTGGGTGGGACTGGAAATCCCTAAACCCCACCATACCTAGTTCTACCACTTCCAACATAGTATCTTCCACACGAGGTTTCTTTCTCAGATGTTCGACACTAGGTTCCATTACCTTACTTTTGCAATCCCCTGACAGGACAACCAACCGCAGAGTGAAAACACAGCGCCTAATAGCCACCATGTGACGAGAACCCACAACAACCATAACCCTAAGGCAACATGAGCAGCCTTAACGACCAATACAACAACGAAAACCACAAACCAGACAAGGATGACCCGCCTTCAATGAATCCTAAGAGATCGAGATTGAGCACGATCAGTTTTGGTGCATCAGGTCGACCTAGAATAACTGGATCAAGAGCGAGAGGGTTGTAATGAGATAGAGAATTTGTCGCATGCTAGTCCCATCCACTACAAGGGAATGTCGCCGAAACAGGTTTCAGCGTAGGTGTGAGAAAAACCCAACCACTGAGAGGGACAAGCGGTGGAACTCCAGACATAACATGGAACTTCAATCGACTGCCTAGGTGTTGTGGCTACAAAAGGTGGAACATCAGATGCAATCGACCTAGAGTATAAGGAAGGACGAATGAGGCAGGATAGGAGCCTAAGAGCATCATCGAGAGAGAGAGTGACTCAGAAGCATAAGATTGTTAGAATTTTCATCATTGATTAGGTTTGAACCATGAATCTAAGAATTTTCATTATGAATTTACATTCTATCATTCACATTTTCAAACTTCCTATAGAATGTGCCTTCAAACACTCAGTAACAACCATAAACCTCAATTTGCTACACAGATCTGGTTGGATTAAGATTTAACGGGCTTAAACCAACTATTGCCTATTTCCACCATCTCTCTATTGATTAAAGAGACTCATGTTGTCAGGAAGCAAAACCTCTCTCAAGAGCATTAAGTTCAAAGATGCTTGCTTTTAATTTGTTGTTAATTCATACTTAGTGTTAACAAGAAACTAATTTTTCACGCTTCGCATCGGTTATAGATTGTAAACTCTATAAGAATTCGATAAAGTTGTAAAATCAAGTAAAAATTGTTAGATGGTGGTTTAACTTCACAAAATAAATGAAAAAATAAACATTGATTACAACAACAAAAATAATTTTAAACCTAAAAAATTTCACAATTTATCTACTCCCTCCATCCTAAAAGTTTTGCAACATTTTTTTTTAATATTTAATCTATAATTTTATTTTTATGTCATTTTGAGCGATAATTTTTAAAAGTACATATTGAAATGAAATTTTGATGTTTCTATTTGATGAATATATTTTTTATATTTTTATCTATCAAAGAACAAAATATATAAATTGAAGTCAAATTAAAATAAAAAAGCAAACGTTGCAAATTTCTGGGACGAATGGAGTATTAGTTTATTTTTTTAAGCAAGGTAAGTTTCTTATTCAACAAACTTAGAAAAATACATCATAGACCCAAAAGATAATCTTAGGCAAACTCTCATTTATCTATTAGTATTTTTTTTTAAGAAAGGAGAAGCACACCACCCTGTGTCATTTCATTAATAAAAAAAACCCAATGACACTTAGAAAATTAGAGGACAGAAGCTGTACATATGAAAAAGGAAATTCTGCCTAAAAAACCACTTAGAAAAACTATATGACTAGAACCTATGCATCAAGTGCCAAAACAACAACAATAAAAAAAATAACTCATGAATATCTGTACCAGTTCTATAATGGACTAAGTCTATACACTTAGACACCACAACCCTCAAGTCTGTAAACACTTTGCTATGCACCCTAGCATTCCACTCCATTCAAATCATATAAAAAACTGCAACTACTAGACTCCTTCGCATCTAAGAGTTGATAGACTTACCACGACATACCCTAGAAGCTAAACACAAACCCTCTGCCAAGAAGCTGGCACTCCAACCAATTTGCACACAGCTATTACCTCCAAGAAAACCTTTCTAGGGAACCAACAACTAAAGTATATATGATCTCTAGAGTCCAGAGAGGAACCACAAAACCTGCAAAGGGTATTTACATCATCCTGCCACCTTGACATTCTCTCAAAAGTGGCAAGCCTATCCCACATCACAAGCCAAGCAATAACTGAGGTCCTAGGAACATGCAAAGTCCCCCATACCACTTTCTTCCACCACACACTATCAGCATTCTCAGAACATAGCAGATAAGCATCATGCATAGAAAAAGAACCACCTTCCAACTTACCCAGAATATACTCAGATAAAACAGTCCTTTGTGCCAAAAGTTTCTTCCAAATCACCGAGGCATTATCAACAACTCACATGGCCAAAAACACTGACCTTTAACATAGTACTCATTGACCCATTTCACCCACATACTTTCTTAATCTAGAAACAATCTTCACATTTTCTTTGCCCCTGCAGCAAGATTCCAAGTGATTAAAGAAAAAAATACCAAACCCCCTTGAGTTTTAGGAAGACAAATGTTCTTCCATGAGACATGAGCTTTCCTAGATGTAATTTGACGAGACCAAAGAAAAGATTTGCAAGCTTGTTCAATCTGATTCAACAAACCCTTATAGGCAAAGGAAAATTAAACACCAATAATTCTGAATACTAAATATCACAGAATTTATAAGCTGAATCCTTCCCGCATAAGACAAAAACTTTGTAGACCACGAATTCAACCTAGCCAAAATCTTTTCCTTCAAAGGCAAACAATGGTTGGTCAAAATCCTAGAGTGAATCAATGGGACCCCAATGTAAACAATAGGCAGAACACCAACTGACATATTAAACATATTCTTCACATGCTCAACCAATAAATCAGAGGTACCCGCCAAGAAAATGTGGCTCATTTTTGGATTGCACAGAAGGCCCATAGACGCAACAAAGAAATATAAAGCACACCCAATGTAGGTAGCAAATTGAATAGTAGGTTTAGCAAAAATAATTGAGTAAAGTCCATTTTTAGTCTCTTAACTTTAAAACGTGTCCTATATTGCTCCATTTTTAAGAATTCATCATGTTTTAATCTCAAAACTTCATAATTTGTCCTAAACAGGTCTTTCCATTACAAATTATGTTAAAGCCATTTTTTAATTAAGGACATTTATGTAAATTTCTAATTTTAACATTCTATCTAACATTACTTTTTATAACACTTTACAAGTTAACCCAACTATTTTAAAAACTTACGAAACATCTCCCTACCCATTCTTTCTTCTCTGATCAGTCAAGCCACCGACGTTGACACCTGGATCTTCTCCACCGAAGGCCTCCACTTGTCCGACGGGGAGTGATTTTTCGGTGAGTGATGGTTTTTGGGGCTGGGCGTGCCGCCATAAGAGAGGGGTTGATGATGAAACGAGTCAGATTGGACTTTTCAGACAGACGGTGCCCTAGTTGAACCCGATCATCTACTTCACCACATTTCCAGTGATTTCCGACGCAGACGAGAGTGAGTACGAGCTCGCGGGGTTTGAAAGCGGTGATGAGTTGGTTCATTCTGAAACAAGTCAGGTTGGTTATGAGGTCAGTGATTTCGATAGTATGTTCTCCGCCACATCTCCACAGATCTCCACCAGATCTGATCGTTGCTCTCAGTCCAAACCCATAAAAATGCATGGTCATCTTAAATTTACCGTAGCATGAAAAAGTTTCCATGGACATGAATCTTGTTACAAGTGTAATAAAAAAAATCATTGAAAAAGAAAATCATAGCAACAAATACATATTTAATATAGGGAATGTAGGGTGTATATTTTGAATCCATACCCAGATGGTGCGAGATGAGATGATGATGATGAGTTAAAGAGAGAATAAAAAAATATTGAGACTTCTGTGCGTATTCAGTAAAATTTTAATGACTATTTTTTATTTAATGTTTAATTAAATTATTATTATTATTATTATTATTATTATTATAGGGGTATTTGAGTAAAATTAACAAAGAAAATAGTCCAATTAACGATTTTTTTTTACGGAATGACTAAAATAGGATAAAAAACCATGGTTTTGGACCAAAAAAGGCTGAATTCATAATAGATGACCAAAGTAGGACACGTTTTAAAGTTAATGGACTAAAAATGGACTTTACTAAAAAATAATCACATCATCCGCAAAGAGGAGATGTGACAATTCACCCTAGCACACTTAGGATGATATGCAATGCACTTCTTAGCAAACAACTTAACCGAGACTTTAGAAACGTAGTCCATAATGATCACAAAAAGAGAAGGAGAAAGTGGATCCCCCTGTCTCAAGCCTTTCCTACCCTGAAAAATACCTTCTAGATTCCCATTCACAACAACTGAATACCAATGAGTCTCCACACAAGTCATAATCTAGCTCACAAAGGTGGGAGAGAAACCAAGTAGGGGCAAATACTGTCTAAAAAAAACCATGACACCGAATCATAAGCTTTTCTAAGGTCAACTTTTATCAGCATGCGAGGAGAAATGTGCTTCCTACCATATCCTCTAATTAACTCATGATAGGTAAGAACATTATCTGAAATGGACCTACCCTTAACAAACCCTCTCTGACAATGATCTATGAAGACATGTAATAAAGGCTGCAACCGCATAGTCAAGACTCTAAAAACCACCTTGTACACAACATTACAATATGAAATAGGTCGATAATCACTAGCATATAGAGGACATTTAACTCTAGGCACAAGGTGAATACTAGTAGAAGAAAGAACTTTAGGGATATTACCATACTTTAGGTAGTGTAGGAAAACTATATAAAGCAAAGTACCACCCAAATCCTAGTGAAGCTTGAAAAAACCCACTGAAAAGTCATCAGGCCCCGCGGCCTTGTCAAAGCTCATACTGTCCAGTGCCACTTTGATTTCAGTAAGTGAAATTGGAGAGTCCAAAGCTTGAGCTTGATCCTAATTCAACACACAACCATGGACCAAAACAAACTTGTTTGGGGGATAGGTAACAAATGCTTCTGAAGATAAGAGAGTCCTAAAAGAAGAAATAAACTCATCACTTATCTGACTATGAGTAGGTAAAGTGTACCCAACCTGATCCAAAAGGAAAATAATCCTTGATGTTGCCCTTCTCTCTTTAACCTTGTCATGGAAGAACCGCGTGTTGCCATCACCTAATTTAATCCAATCATTCTTTGCCTTTTGAATAAAGAATTCCTCATCACTCCTCATAACACTATACAAGAACTCTTTCTTTTCCTTAGCAACCCGAGCCATATCAGAATCACCAACATAGTTTTGAGCTGCTTCAGAGGTAATAGAATAATCATTTACAACATCTATGACCCTACTAGAAATATTCCCAAAATGACTAGCATTAAAGATGTTCAAAGCAGTCTTAACAGCTTTAAGCTTCTCATATAAAGAAAAAACATGATAATTAACATCTATAGGCACATAACTCTAGGCATTAGAAATAATACCCAAATACTCAGGGTGGCTCCCCCACATGTTCAAGTATCTAAACCCTAGCCTAGGACTAAAATCATCCTTCTTCAAGGTAAGTAAGGCAGATGAGTGATCCGAAACAAAATGATCATCAAACTGTACAAAGGATCCTCCAAACACATCAAACCAAACCACATTACCAAGTACTCTATGTAACTTGCAAGCAACTCTCTCCATACCCTTCTGATGATTGGTCTAAGTAAAAAAAGAGCCTAAACTTTGAAGGTCCACCAACCCCAAGCCCATATACATCTCCTTAAGACTAGAATGCTGTAGAAGGACAAGACCATATGAAGCTTTTTTACTCAGAGCTGATCACTTCATTGAAGTCCCCACAAAATGCCTAATGCATTTCAGCTAGAACATCCAACTTATTGATTTCATCCCAAGATCTTCCCCTCACAACTAGGTCATTTTCAGCATACACCATAATAGAAAAATAGACCCACTTCTCAATTAGATGAGAAACCTTCAAATGTAGAAACTGCCCAACACTTCTCACCAACTCAACCTTCAAAAGTTTCTGATTCCACAGCAACCAGATTCTTCCATTTAGGGCATCATAATAATTATTTAAAAACCTCCATCCAATAAAACATCAGCTAACAATAGAATATGATTTTTTAGCCTTCACTCTAGTTTATAAAAGAGCCAAGAGCTGAAGGTTGTTTTTTCTAATTAGTTTGTACACCTCTCTATGTTTATTTGGTTGTTAGTTAAAGTCCCTAATGTTCCGGATCAACCACATTCAAATCCTTAGAATCTAAAGTAGCACTATCTGCCAAAGTTCTTTCCAAGCCTTCTAACCTATTACCAATCAACACTCATTTCATCTTCAGATCCTCAAGTGAGCTTGTTGCTGGCCATTTTATTGAGGTATAACATGATCCTTAGGCTTCCATGTTAGCTTTCTGCTTACAGGTCTGAATCCCTCTTCTTTTTCTTTCAAGGCTTCCTGCCCCTTAGACCCTTTAGGCTTAGAGACCACAACAGGCTTGACATTCTTCTTCAAGGGGAAATGCCCTATTCTCTTTGTTGGATCACACTCCGAGGTAAGATGAATCCATTTTACACAGGTGGCACATGGCTTAGGGAAGCATTCATAAGCCACAGGCTGTCTATAACTCACCCCCTTAGCAATAAACTTAACCTCAGTGATCACCTCTTTACTCAGATGCAGATCAATTAAGACTTTAGGTCCATCCAAACGAGTCATATTAATAGTGGTTGAATCAGCCAATAAGGGATTGCCAACCTTACTAATTAGCTTAGCAATAATCCTCGACGTCCAGTATTGGAGACTCAAGTGAGGGAGCCAAATCCAAACATGAAAAGACTTAAACAACTCCTTGCTAAGAACCATGTTAGGCTTAAACTAGCACAACAACAAAGGTTTATCGAAGATAAACTGCATTGCAGCTTCTAAACTCTTTACCATTCCATCCTCTGTATTGAAGAGAAACAAGAACTGATACAGACCGTGTACAATGCCATGATATTGTTTGCTCTGGCATGGATGTATTTCAATCTACCTCCCGCACGGTTTTGTTTCTACTCTGGCATGGATGTTTTTCAATCCACCTCACAGGTAAAATGCCTCATATAGGTAAGGAGGAACCATGCTATATATATACAGCAGGTTTGCCCCTTAGTCCTACCATGTGGGATGTAACATCCACCCCCCCCTCATGGGAGCCCAGCGTCCTCGCTAGCACATGTGCACTGTACAACTTGGCTCTGATACCAAATTGTTACCACCACCCTCGGTCAGACCGGCGGAGGTGCACGCGCCGAGCAGGAGTGCGGGTGGAGGGAACCGGTGTCATGACTAAACACTACTTAATTAACCTAATGCAGATCACCTTGGAACAGCGGACCCATTTTGAAACCAAACCCGGCCTGTTAAAATTTTTCTTAAATTAATAACGCGCAACCTTAGGACATTCCAATCATGCTCTTAAACCCCATGTTTCAAAACCATCTGCAACATAAAATATCGCAAACCATGTATCATATACATCTGAGCAATATCTTAAAGCAATAAAATTATACAATAATTATGATGCTTTCTAACTATACATGTATATGTTATTTACAAATATAGAGCCCAAAATTGCCATCATGAAGTACCTAGTAGTCCAAAAAGGGTCAAGTCTACAAGACTCCGGTGCCTACTACTGGGTACTGCTGCTGCTGAACACAGCCAGAGAAGAAAATACCGTTAGTTACAATTTACGCGTAAATCACTACTCAGATATCAAATATCTTCTATAACCAAGCTACCTCGCCAAACTATAACAAAAATAGCAACTACTTTAATAAAACACAAGTACCTCTAAGGCACAAAAATCACCAACCACATCACAGAGCTACTCCACTGGTGGTGGATAAGCAACCCCTGGAAAAAATGGTAACAATAAAGGATGATTCCTCGAAAGGTACTCAGTAAGGGTGTAGGTAAGGGTAAGGGTTTTTGTTTAAAAATGTTTCCCTGCATTAAAATGTTAGCATGCCATGAGCAGTTCATGATATAAAATGATATGCAGTAAAACAATATGCACAGGATAAAACTCTGGATAGTAACTCCCGGTGGCTCAAAACACCACACCGGTCTCTAGCGGCTCAAAACATCACACCAGTTTATCATCAGAACAATAACCCTCACACATGACGGCTCAAAGCATCACACCGGAGAATCTTAGAATAGTACTCCCGGCAGCTCAAAGCATCACACCGGTCCCTGGCGGCTCAAAGCATCACACCAGTCAGTCGCAGATCACACACCAACAATCAAAGAATACAACTAAAATAAAACCTTTATCCAGATCATCTAGTGACCCCCAGACAGATCGTCATACGATCACTAAACCATCTAACTACTTACCTGTCGCACCTAGAGCAACTCCGCATGCATAAAACCTGCACGTCCCTAACCTTACCATGAAACCAGTCAGAGACCCCACCACCGCTCTAAGACTGATCTCAACCAACCTAAATGTCACTATGCATTACCTTAATACACATTTATGAAGATTGAACCCTTACCTTATAAGCACTTGCTCACTAGAAACAACTTAAAGAAAGTCCAACTTTCCTGCCAGAATTTCTGTAGCACTTCCTCTATTTTTCTACAGTCACAGACAATTCAGCCGAAGCTTATTAACCTGCAAACCAGAAACCCAGATTCTGAACATTTTTTCAAAGTTAGCCAAACCTTAACCAATCCCCTCACAACTTCACATGCATGCTCAATGAACTATTCTAAGATCATCCATGTATAAACATTACATTTTCCCTTCACTATGCATCATTTCTCAAAATTACCCAACTTTGAATTCAATCCAAATCTCAATCATAGGTTATATTTGCAAATCATTCCAAGTATTAAATTCGCTTAGAATCATCCTACAAACATAATTAAATCAACAATTCAATAAATTACGACACTTCATCTCTCCACCAATTTCTATGAACTTTGCCTTAGGTCCATGATCTAGAAATATTTGGACATTATGCCAAGTATCAATGTTGCTCCAAATACACCCAACAACACTAATTTGAACTGAATTTAACAATTCTCAAAAAATTCATGCATCACTATTCATAAACCCTAAACTTCAAATTTTAACCAATTCATACCTAATTAATGAATTAGAACTTGTTTCTACATCATAAACAACCCCCTAACAGTTTAATACCACAAAAACAAGCTTCTCTTTAAGGGTCAAATTCGGATTCGAATTTGGAGATTTCCCAAAATCTCTAAACAAAGCTTAAATCATAAAATACAAGTTAGAAATCGCCTTACCTCGATGATTCTAACACGAATCAAGCTTTTCCCCTTTGAAAAGTATGAAGAATGGAGAAATCCTTGCCTTTGAAGCTTCAAGAATCGCAGTTTCGGTGAAGGGATAGGAGAAAATGATTTTTCTCTCTCTAATTTCGGGTTTAAAACCCGTGAAAAATTCATTCTAGGTGTATTAGGCGATCACCCGGGATATTCATCCCATCATCCGTGCCCCTGGCCCTGCTCCTTTTTACAATGCAGGCGATCACCCACCCTTTGCATGACATCGCCCGTGACTCACCCGCGGCCCTGTCTCTTTTCATTTTTAAGCTCGGGCGATCGCCCGCCTTATGCGACGAGTCACCTGTGGCTCGCTTGGGACCGTGTTCATTTTCACTTCTCAGTTTTGAACTTCAGGCGGTCGCCCGCCTTTGGGCGCAAGTCACCCGTGGTTTGCCTGAATCAATTGAAAGCTGAAAAACCTATTTCTCCCTACCAACACTTAACCAATATACTCAAACAAGATTATCCACCAACTCATTTTATTTACCCTCCAATAACATGCGATAACCAGTACCTTAAATATAACTAAAACTTAAAAATTAACAATCACCCACGTACCTTAATCATTTACCTCAAGCTTTAACGGATGTAACGACTTGTCCACCGGCCCCTATACACTGGAGGATCATCGCCTCCTAATGGTGGGTGTAACAACCGGTGTAGCGGATTCCCACTAACCGTGGATAGTAAAATATATATAGTTTCAGGTATATCTGCGGTTAATCCGAACCGTTGTCATCCTTATTGACAACACTTGGTGTTTTGGCGTCAGGCCCTTGCTTAGATAAGCAATGGGATGCCCCTGTTGTTGTAAAACTACCCCAATCCCTTCCTTGGCTGTGTCTATTTCCACAATAAATGGTTCCTTGAAATTAGGAAGGGCCAGGACTGACGCTTATGACAGTGTATGTTTAAGGTCCTCAAATTTCTTCTTTGCCTTTGGGTTTCATTCAAATCTATCCTTCTTGAGTAGGTTAATCAGGGGTTTACTGATCAACCCATAGTGTTTGATAAAACGCCTGTAGTAACCTGTCAATCCCAAAAAACCCCTGAGTTGTTTGATAGTTTAAGGTCTTGGAAAATTCTACATAGCTTCTACCTTTTTTGGGTCGATTGCTACCCCTGCAGCATACACTATATGCCTCAAATACTCCACACTGGTCTCCTCAAAACTGAACTTTGATTTCTTAATTAGGAGAGTATGTTGTTGCAGGATTTGTAAGGCAGCGTTGACATGTGTCAGGTGTGTACTCCACTCAGGATTGTAGATGAGTATGTCATCGAAGAACACAAGTATAAACTTCTTGAGATGTGGTTGGAAGATCTCATTCATGAGGGCTTGAAAGGTACATGGACCGCCCAAATGGCATAACCACAAATTCGTAGTGACCTTGATGTGTTCTAAAGGCTGTTTTATAGGTATCCAACCCTTAGGTCCAGTTTGGTATAGTATTTAGAACCATGTAGCTCGTCTAGCAACTCCTCAATTACTGGAATAGGAAATTTGTCTCGAATAGTTGCCTTGTTGAGCTCCCTATAGTCCACACACAACCTCCAAGTCCCATCTTTCTTCTTTACTAGTACTATTAGGGAGGAATAGAGCCTTTGGCTAGGCCTAATTATACCATTGTGCAACATTTCCTCCACCATTTTTTCTATAGCATCCTTATGTAGGGCTGGGTATCTGTAGGGGTGTATGTTGATAGGTCATGTGCCTGGATGCAAATTGATGTTGTGATCCAGGACCCTTGGTGGAGGTAGTTCAGTGGGCTCCTTGAACAAGTGAGGATATTGTTGTGGGAGGGACTCCATCTCTTCTGATTTGGGGTTAGGTGTGGCAGTGCTTGGCACTCAGCATATTCATTGGGCAGGGGAAGGAAGTGGACACTATAGGCTTCTGAGCCTTGTTGGAATAACTTGTCTGCCTTTTTTGGTTTAATAGGTTTGGTGTACAGCTGGGTAGAGCCTCTCGGTGTCATCTTTTTTCCCTCATATTTAAAAGTCATGATTAAGTTTCAAATATCCCATTTAATGATACCCAATTATTCTAGCCATTGCCTACCAAGGACCATATGGCATCCCCCAGTGGCATGATCAGGACATCCTCTTGGAAATTCACCTCCTGAATCTTCCACTGTAACCCCTTTAGGACCCCAACAGAAGGAATGATGTTTCCATTAGCCACTATTACCACCATGCATAGTACTTCTTCTACCTTGAGCGCTGCTTCCTAAGCCCAATACTCATCCAAGAAGTTGTGGGTGCTTCATGTGTCCAGGAGGATGTTGACCCTTCTCTTCCCAATGTGACCCCCAACCCTCATGGTTCTGCCCCCAGGTGTCACTACCACCACCCGACCCCAGTCGCAAAGGGTGGAAGCACGATCAAAAAATGGTGGCAGGCGATGGTGGCGACGTCGAAACGTTACTAAACTAAGGTTTTGCGGACCCAAAACCCGGCCCTAAAAAGTTTTCTACTTGGTTGACTAAACTTTGCGGTTTAGTTCTAATTGTATAATGCGTTTCAAATTTTTAAGGTGTTCTAATAACATCCTAAACCTGCACCCGAAAACACATTAGCGATTATACGGAAAATCGCGCGACCAGAAAATATATAACGTTGAGCTCCGCTCAATACCAGATGCACCAGAAAGGAGCCTTACCCATCGCACTGGGCAAGTACTCCCCGAGAAAGTAAAAATATACAAACCAG
>JBBYHH010086890.1:0-15250 GCA_038382905.1 Daphne laureola
AGGTGATGGTTAGGTGTCTAAGTGAGAGGGAGAGTGGGCTTAAAGGGAGGGAGGGCTGCTGATTTAGGGACACTTGGGTTAGGAAGCCAAGTTCAATTTGGTTTAGACAATAAGCTTTTCCTTCCTTGGAAGGTAAGCTTATTTTACCTTCCTAGGACGGTAAGCCCATAACAAAGCCCAAAGTGATGCCCAAATTGGGCCCAAAGTGTCAGTCGATCCCTTGGCCCAAAAATATTTCGCTCGTCAATTTTCCAAAGTTGACCGTTTTGTCCTCCAAACTAATTTTTGGTAAAATGTTCCGAGACTTATAAAATGTTTCAAAACATCTAAATTATTCAGAATAGGCTCCAAATAAACTCTCATAATATAGAATTCATTCATATTTTTTTCCAATACATATATCGTACAATCTCCCCATAAAACACAATTACAATTTCTGGCCAAAATATATCAAAAATGTACCAAGCGTCCGAGGTGGGTGTAACATAGACATTTCGGCCTCACATGTCCAAAATATGCCATTTTTGTCAAACTTTCCCACAATTCCTCTCATGTAAAAAGTAACTCACCTAGATCCCATTTTCCATCAAACATTCAAATTTGACCATCAATCACCAATCCTTAACCACCATTCATGATTTCGGCCTAACGAAGGAGAACTCAAACAATTGAATTCCTTTAACATTAACCATCAATTTAGGTACTCTAAACATCACTAATTCAATTCCAATTCATAGTTCTATCAAAGAACACCAACCTATTCCTTCACCCTAAATTCGACCAACACTTGAACCTTAAGGAAGAAGATCCCAATCATCATCATTTCAATTCAGAAACTCATTTCTAACCTCAATTCACCATAATTTCACAATTTAACAAACAATATCACATTACTTCATCTAGGCCTCAAATTTGGCCAACTCTCTCCTAAGCCATACATGATGATTCAAGCATACTTTAAAGTACAAAAAAATTTCATAATCATCCAAACAACACTTTGGCAACCTCCTTTCACACCATCATTCATAACCTTAAAACCCTAAATCTTCTACTACACCAATCATGAAGATTCAAGTGGAAAACTTAGCACCTCTTCAATATAAACTCAAATTCAAGCTCACCTTAAGCTATTCTTGAAGAAATTGATGAAGAACACTTGTCAAAAGAGCCCCTTCAAAATCGGTACCTAGGAGAGAAGACAGAAGATTATGCTTAAACTTTCATCTAAACTTAATTTCTACATGAATCTCTCACAAATCCATGCTTACCTCTTCATTTTCCTAAGCATTTCTTGGTAGATGATGAGGAGATGAAGGTTAGTAGTGTTCTTGTGAAGAGATATAAGGAGAAGAAGAAACGCAGAAGATGGTAGAAAGGTGGAGATGAATTCGGTTAAGTGTCGAAGAAAGAAGAAATAGATTTTTTTTGTATTTTGTATTTCCACCCTTTCTTTTCTTTTCTTTTTCTTTTCTAACTTAGTTTCTTTTATTTTTCTCTTCTCTTTCCTCCTTCCATTTCATCCGATTTTGATTCTTTCTTTTGTTTCATTTTTTGGTCTTCTATTAATTTACAACCATATATATTAAGTATATTAATGTATTATGACATAGTACTACTTTATCATCTTTTAATTTCTTCATGACATGTGTCCCCTTCATCATTTATACTTTTTGCTTTTTGAATTCTCATTTCTTACCCCTTATGGCCGAAATTACCTCTCCTTCCTTAATATATATTTTTTTCTAATTTTCTAAAATGATCATTTTATCCTCCGAACTGAAATTTGGCAAAATAGCCCGAAAGTCATCTATCGCTCCCAAAATGCTTAATGTCATGGAAATAAACCTTAAATGAAGTCCCGAGACATGGGAATTAACAATCATACATACATGGTATGTTGAATCTAAAGTTCCGATGGAAGAAGAATCTGACCGTCGGGCATACTATATCAGAAAATCACCATCTGCCCGTGGTGGGTGTAACATTCTTCCCCCCTTAGGACTCTTGGTCCACCAAGAGTCTCCTCTATACCAGGACTGCCTCTTAACACTTGATGGTATAAAAATTAGAAGCTATCATCCAACTTACATAACAGAAGCAGTTAACGCTTGACATGTTACACGACCACGAAGATCTGACGTAAACTTAATATTGCTGACGTGAACCCCAACTTTCCTGATGTGAATGAAAACAGATGATACTCGTTGTGTCACAGACCCTGCAGAAAACTACTATTATGGATCTATCGGTAAAACACTATCGGGATGCATCTCCCCGTCGACTAACTCTCTAACTAAATTGTCATACTCAAACCACCGTCTGTCAGCTCACTTTGAGTTTCATAGAACTTCTTTCAGCTCACTTTGAGCTGAAAGTCACTTCTCCATCAAGACTAGCTCACTTGAGCTCAAGTTAGTAACTTACAACTATCTTAAGCTAGTGTTAGCTACTTTTAAGCTAACATGATCTAAGGGTAGCTACTACTAGCTACTATGAGCTAAAGTTAGTTACTTCTAGCTAACTTGAGCTGGAGTTGAGCTGCCACAGCTACTTCTAGCTAGGGTGAGCTGAGGGAAACAACTTATAGTTACCCTAGAGCTAATGTGACCTTAGTACAGCTACTTCTAGATGAGATGAGCTGAGGCAAGCTACTTTTAGCTTCCTCTGAGCTCTCACTTAGCTCCATGAGCTCAAGTACCACTTCAAATGATCTTGGTGCACCAAGAATTCCAACAAAACTCCCACTCGCACCAATGATATGTTTGAGTTACAACTTCCACTCAAATAATATCCTATTTTAACAAACATAAGCCGAAACTACCAAGCACATTCACACAAGTAGAGTTAAGGGTGCGACCCCAAGACATACACACTTAATCACTTCTATTGTGGTTGTTAGACTCACAATGAAATCTTGTCCTCTGAAAACTAAATACTTGAACTCATAAAGTAATGGAGTGTTGTTTGAACTACTTCAAACTTGTTGAACTCTATCAAGTTCATTTGAACTCATCAAATGATGCCTTTCAGACCCCATACACATGATACACTTTACTTAATCATAACCAGTCTCTTTATTGAATTTCAAGTATTTGAAAAAAACATGGTTGTATTAAGCCACTGAGTTCTCATTCATAACACTCACAATTCAATCTAAATCACACTACTCATAACATGTGGACCCAAGATTGAATTTAGTGTATGAGTATCATATTAAACAGTGTCTTTTCTATCAGCTTAGACTACTTAGGCTATTACATCAACTCCACTACCTAAAAGAAAGATATTCCAGTCTTTTCATTAAGACCTTCAACATCCAATCAAAGTAGCTTTGTCAATGTAAAGTCCTAATAGTAAGCCAAAGTCACTAAGAGTATGGTCTAAAGAACGCTACACTAAGCAAGAACAAAGATAACTTGCCTAAGTTTTTTGTTTGGTCATATTTCATGCACATGAAAACTTAAAGAACACATCTTGTAAGTTCTAGAATAACACTAGTGGGTATTTTATCTACATCAGTCCCACTCAGAATGATGTACACTCAATGGATAAGAAGTGTGTCATTTCTCCCTCTTAAAACACCATAGTGTTCTCTATTTAACAAATAATAGGAGAACATGTCAAATTAATGAAATTTATCACAAGTAAGTCCACAGCTACTACCAAAATATAGGCTAAGATGTATGGAGGTCATACAAACGTGATGAACTTGTTCATCTTGCAGGGTTTTCGTGAATCAATCAGAACACAACGGAAGTCTTAAAAATCGAAACCCCGTCAGGATCAGCTATTGAAATAAATAAACCAGGTGTTTAGAGATTACCTCACGCAATTTTGATCCGTGTAACACTGATGAGAAAATAGCTATCCTCTATGGTATCCACACTGAGCAACTTGAGAATTCATGATCTATCTCTTGCTGTGCTAGCAGCAATTCCCTTAGAGACCATAGCACCAGAGCCAGGAGCAATTCCACACCAGTTAACCTTGTGTCCTCTAGACCAGGAAAACAACACATATATAGACTACAGGGACAGAGGCGCCTCTAGCCTAATTATTGGGCTAATTGAACCTTTAGCCCTTTATTTATATTGGTCACAACACTTAAGTGTCCAACATTCATAAAGTTGACACTTAAGCCACTCAACTTTTGATCTTTAGCTAAATAACTCTCAACTCTACTTATATTCGTGCGATCATATAGGTTCCCATCACGTTGGCAGTAATTATGAATTCTCATTCATAATTACAAACAGTGAGCGGTATCTAGAAACACATCACTGCCACTCAAGTAATACGAAGTTGACGTCATGACGAAACCTCACCCATCAATATGATCATACGGTGCACATGATATGTCCCTTCATTCAAACTCTCAGATTGACATGAGATATGGATCTTGTGCATCCTCATTATAGTTCAATCTTGCGCATGAGAATACTCTCCCGTGGTGAGGGAGGGAAGAATCCCATCTTGGTTCATGACAGTCATACTCCATGATATTGTCACACACCTAAAACTAGCACACTCCCTCAGTCAAGAAAAGGATAGAGGATAGAATCAAAGCACGCTACTGATATGAGTAGATCTTCATAACCTCAGGTCAAAGGGCTACGCGTACTATGATCCATGAGAGACACTTATGATGTTTACACTATGATCCCATAATGCTCTCAGAACGGTCACTCCAATACATAGTTCCTCTCCTATGTATCCATAAGTAAGCATTCGCAATACCTATGTGAATCTTCCCTTATGCTAGTCTCAAAGGTTTTATAACAACTCATGTTCACTATAACACATTGACTAGGGACATTTAGGAATATCAATATATTCCAGGGTTGATATATTGTGTTATTTAATCAATGCATAAATCCAAACTAACATAATAAATGAACTATTCTAGGGTTGATTACTCTGTTGTTCTGACAATGGAGTTCGATCGGGTCAAACTACACTTGGCACCAAGTCAAGATGTATAAGGAACTTCTCTACTCAAACGACCTCAACCCAAACATTAGAGACGTGAATGAACTTATACTAATGTTGTAAATGTGACCACTACTTCTCATTTGGAATCTTTCCAAACTTATAGCGTCATTGTAATTTATATCATAATTGAGATTATTATCCAAATTAGAAGCTTAGCTTCAATGTAACTCTTTTACATTAGCTAATCTCTGTTTCTATAGACCAAAGATGCATCATAAGTCTTTCATAAGAATCTTAGGATGATCCTCAGCTCTATTTGGTATTCTACCAAAATCTGAATATTGGCTTGTCATGTTTCAAACATACAAGACTTTATGTTAAATACACAACATGACATGCGTTATAGACCCAAGTGTTGAGCACATGGCATTCTATACATGTATTCTTATATGTACTCTCATTTAGACGAAACCATCACCTCTGATCTAACACTATAGATCATGATTCCTAATATCATAGGAGGTCTTTGCCAAAATGTTGATTGAGAAAATTCCCTTAACTGATCCTTTACAGATCCAAGCATAGGTGTGTCACTTCTGACTACAATATAGCATCATAATGACCAAAAGCGCTCCCACTGACTCAACTATAGTCACAAGGTTTATCTTTATAACTAAAGTAATCAACCATTCCTGGTTATTTCCTCAAAATAAAAATTTCCACTTCCAGAAGATTGCTTTAATCGCTTCTTAGATCTTAGCAACTAGCATACCTTATGAATATTGATTCGGACTGGGATAACCATCTGGTTTTTCTCACATCCATCTATCAAAACTCATATTTATGGTATGCGACTATGGAAAAAATCACTTTAATGGATGTAATCATGACAACTAGTGAAAAACTTTCACCCTTAAAACCTTTTGCCAATGAATCATCCATTAGAGGTAACCAGGTTACCATCCATGTAAGTCTTCCTATTGAAGACCCAATTGCACCTTGAGGACATTACCCCTTTCAGGTAGATCAACCAAGTTTTAACTTGATTATCATACATGGATTCCATCTTTGATTTTATTACTATTAGTCACTTCTCAGAAGTCCAGTCCATATATTTAGCATCTTAGTAGGTTGAGTGCTCATTTTGAGCTCTCAAGATATAAGTCACAAGAAACTCGCATTCATTTGACTTGTTCTGAGTCCTACCAAATCTATATGGACATTATGCTAAATGAACAGACATTCCTCATACTACCTCTAGTGGAGTCCGTTCATGTTCCATCCATAGGTTCAATGTACTTTTGTTGTTCTCGAATTTCTTCGAGTTCTACTATCATCGCAATAACGCTTTTGGCAAGACATTGTCTCCTAAAATGAAGTTATTCCGAGCCATGAACTATATCTGCTCGGTGAGATTGTAGAAGCAGTATCCCTAATCTCATGAGGATACCCAAAAAAAGACATTTATGAGATCTAGATTTGAGCTTTGTCAAATAACACTTTGACACAAGCCTCACGACCTCAAATCCTCATAACTAGACAAGTTGGGATGTCACCTAACCCATAAATCGTGTATGGTTTCCATTGAACCAACTAGACAGTAGCCAGTCCAGTGAAATGTCGATGTCTTAAAATATATCCCAAAGTTTTAGAAGATCAGTTTGACCAATCGTGGATCGAACCATGTCTCACATAGTTCAATTACTCCTCTTAGACATACCATTCAACTATGGTATTCTAGATGGAGCGAGTTGTGACTCAATGTCACACTCCCACTAATTTTCATAGAACGCATGGTATCTTACACCTTCAATCAAATTCAAGTGTCTAATACTCTTCCATATTTACTTTGTACTTCATTTTTGAACTCCTTGAATTTCTTTAAAGGATTCATACTTGTATCTCATACAAAGTCAATTGATCTCATTAGTACATGAAGTACTAGTAATATATATCTCAACAAGAGTGCTCACTTGACCTTCACATACTGTCATGTATGAATCCAAGTAGCCAGATTTATATAGCCTTCTTTTATTTCTATAAAAGAGCATAAGTTGTCTTGCCTAACAAATAAGAGGCACATGTCTCATAAGATCCGAGATCAAATGAGTCATATCTTCCATCGTCATGGATTTTGGAAATGGTTTTCTTTATTAGTCAGTGCAAATGATAATGCCAGAGATAGGTCGGGGCATTCATTATGATCTTCCCGGGTGATTTTGTTATAGATTGGATTTTTCAATACTTAGAATAAATCCAGTAGGTAATGTGATCATTCCTACCGTGTAGCATCACTTTACCTTACTCATCATTTTACTTCTCTTGAGATCAAATACATTCTACAAATGTCTGATCTCCATCTAGTATTAAATACCCGAGATGTGGAAGTATAATGTTTAGTTCTGTAACAAAGTGTTGAAGTGGAAGTCCTTCTTCTCTTCAATGTCTCGATCCCTTCGAGTAATGGTTTTCTAGCAATATTAATATGACATTAATGTTTATGCTTTTCTCATTTAGGTTTGTTTCCAAAACAATCATAAGAGAATTTTGTTGACTCTTTGGATTACTGAGTGAAGTTACAGTGCAGGACCTCGCTATGGCAAAACCTACTCGCTTAACTTACACTTTATCGGTCTAAAAAATACCCACCATCTATATGCAATAGTCAAGTCTGATCCATCACTAAGCGCTAGTCTTTAACAATATTAAAGCATGACACCTCGCTTTGGCGAAACCTACCATGCGATGATCGAGTGCTTTGACATGCCTCGCGATGGAACACTAGAGCCTGGGTAGCATTAAACATCTAAGTGTCATACTCGATACATCTCATGCATCAATCTCCACTCTAGAACATATGCCCGCAAGCCATTCTAGAATTACAACTTTAAGACATTCATGTTTTTCTTGTTCATTATTTACTTTATCCTTTCATAAAGGATTAATCACATATGATGCTTAGATCAGAGAGGGTGGGAGAATAGAAATGACTCTTGAGACACAGAGGTTAGGTAAAGTTATGTGTTAAAGAAGAAGAATTTATGGGTGGGGAGGAGAGTATATCAACACGAACAACTTCATCTTTTGGAAAGAGCAAGTGAAAAAGGAAGGCAGGGACAAAAGAAAATGAGAAGGAAAAGCTAAGTGATTTCATCAAGATGAAGTCAAGAGCAGATTTACTTCTCCTTTATCCTGCCACAGTTGAAACCGAAAATCAAACATGTGAGGAGGAATGAGAAATCAATCTCTTTCTGAAACTCCTCGACTGGTGTTGAATCGAAAGAAGAGAGGATGGCGTCGGATATGGCTGGAGTTTTGGAAGAATCGAGAATGAGGTGAAGAAATTGGTACTGCTTCCATTAATTTCATGAAGAATCGGGTAACATCCTTCCTCCTTCCGTTTTGTTAGTTTGATTTAGCTGCATGTTAGATTAATTAAATTCACTATGCTTTTGGCTTAATGGGAATTTTCTCCCGGCCATTTGAGCTATTGTTGTTGGTGTTTGGGAACTGAGGTCTTGAGTAATATTTCTATCCTTTTTTATGGCTTCATGATAACAACCTTCTCCTAGCTATGTACTAGCATGGATCATAAGGTTTGACAATTGGCGTAAGTGATGTTGCCTAACTTGAAGAAATACAACTGTATAGATAGAGATTTCTTCAAGTAATGGCAGATGATAAAAAATGGACCAAGGGCCTCAACTCAAAGGTGTGATAGACAACCCTAGGTATGATTCTCAAAGCTCAAAGATGATTTTCAAGGGTTGAAATGGAGGAAGAAGTGGTGAGAACCCTAAAACACTTATCTTACTTTGAACAAATGTTTCATAAAATGAGTTCTAAATTGGAAATGAAGGAGAGGCTCCTTTTATAGACTAAGGAACTTCAAAATCTGGCCTCTAACCCTAAAATATGCAAAGACTGACTTACCCTAGGGTTTAGTAGCTAACTGAAACAATTCAGCCCAAATTAACTACTAACCCTAGCTAGTTAAGCTAATTAAACTACTTAACTAACTAATACTTGGCATAATAGTTCTAATATGAATATTACATTTGAAATATCTTGAAAGGCTAGTAGGATGGTAGCCTAGAGAAGAAAGAACCGTTTGGATAGGTCTTTGTCTCATCTTAATTGGTTTTGGTTTCATTCTTCTAGAGGGGACTACTGCTGATAGTGTCACTTTTGCAATGTTCAAATGAGTCCCTAAGCTTCAATTTAGCTCCAAATTGGATGAAACCAGTGCCATTCTCTTCCTATTTCCAAGAACTTTCCAATTGATTCATTTTCCTATATTTTGAGCACTTTAGTTGATGGTTTCTAAAGAACTCCAAAAATGACTAAGTGTTGTGAAGGAGCTTGATGCACTGATATTGTAACGGCTGCACAGGGCTTTACAGACCTCCAAATTGGGTAAGAATGGCATAATTGGATTCCTATTCTCTATGAATATAATTTATCCTTTTTAAGTGACCCATTTTTACTTTATATGAGAGAGTTACAGCCATTTGAAGTTGGGATCTTATTGGTGTCTTACTCCTCAAGCTTCTCCCTATGATCTCCATACTTGTCCTCCAAGAAATCTCCTTGTGTGATCCTAGGTCATTATCAACACCTCCCTATTAAGAGGATTCATCCTAAAATCTTAAGAGAGTAATTCCTGAAACTCAAATACACTTTCAACAAACTTGAAGCTCATTAGGGGTTAGTGACCTAAATCTCAAAACTTGAAGAACTAGATGGCAAGGATCCGAATGCATCATAGAATGCTATCACAAGACTAGACTTACTGGAAAACATAGGTAAAGAGATGGAAAATCGACCCTTTCTCTTTTCCTCAACATGGAATGAAATCTTAACTCTACTATGAAAATGAAATGCAAGCATGACTTGAATTGGATATTGCAATGTTCATAAAGATCATGCACTTTGCTATTTAAGATCAATCAAAGTATGCATAATCACCTATCCCAGCGTCAAATGTGAGCCAAGGTCATTCATGCATCAAGGTATACTCATGACTAAAAGTACATGGCATGGGAGAAATGTTATGCTCAATCTCATCATCACTATGCATTTCATGTTCAAAGAAGGTTGAAATTGTACCAACATGTTCCTCATCCGATAGATAAGGATCATAGTAATTATAATTTTCATGTGAAGAATGAGATTCATTCTCAACTTCTTCTTCATCATTCCCAATAAAATCAACATTGTCATTTTCAAGGGATTCATCATACAATGAAGGGAAATAATCATGCACAATGGATTCGGATTCATCATGTATTTCACAAGGCAATTCATGATATATATATGTGACTATCTATCATCATCACAGGGAGTTATGCAATTATTATCACAAAGATAAGGGAAATGCTTAAACTCACTCATGTATCTCTCTTTCTCAACATGATCAACTGAATTGTTAAGCTCACAAGATTCAAAGGAATTCATCAAGTCATTTTCATCAAAGTCATTTTCTACCACAATCTTATCATTAGAAATAGAAAGGTTACCTATCCCCAAGTTAGGGGAGTGTAGATCCTCCTCTTGACTTTGTTCTTCTTTCTCCTCATAGTCTTCTTGGAAACTTATGGTTCTCCCTTCATTTGAACCTTGCACATACAAAGAAGAAGAACAAGAGTTAGTAGATGCCAAGGTTATTTTTCCATTGGGCTCAATTTGGGATTAGGGTGTTTCCACAATTGCTTCTCTTTAATTTTGGAGGGTTCTCCTTTATACTTCTTCTTTTTATTTGTTTCTCTCTTTCCCTTCTTGCCATAATTCATTTGAATGAATTATGAGCAATTTTTGGCATTTCTTGAGAAGTTGCTTCAATTCTTCATATAGTTCTTTAGAGGATTTTTTGGCATCCTTTTGATCCATCATGGTTCCCTTTTCTCAATTTTCTCATCCACACATATCTTAAGAATTGCAAGCAACTGAATTATCCTAGCTACCTCACATGTTTACACTCTTGTTTCACTCAACAATTGGCTTTTTTCAAGATGATTCACTCTTGCCATTTACCACTCAAAGTATTTTGTAGGTTCTAACCACTCTCCTCGGATCTCCAAGTCCTTGAGAGGTGATTTACTCCAATTGAACAATAAGAACAACACTTGAGAAGAAATAAAGTACTCAACTGAAAGTTAAAGGCCCAAATTACTTGAAAATTAAGCTTGTAATGATCAAGGTAGATGTGGGCCAAATGAACATTTGGTTGGTGTTTGAAAAATATTTTGAAAGCAATGTTATGGTGTATAATTTGAGTTCCTTACTCACAACTTTGAACACTTCAATCCACTTATGTTCTTCAATCTCTTTACTTAAAGCTTGCCTATTTTGTTTCTATAATAAGTTTTCTTGCAAATGGAGCTTTGGGATATTTCACTATAACACTTTCTTTTGTGGAGAACAACTTTGAAACCGAAATGTTTTTCATATAAGATAGAACTTTAACCGAATGCAACTTTTTCATAAGATGAAACTTTTCTCTTTTGAAAACACCACAAATCCGAGATATAACATGTAAACCGTAAGGATTTAACAAGCTAACAACTTGAGAAAGGTAGAATATAGAGAAAATAAACAATGTAAGTAAGTTTCAATTGAAAAAAACCTTGAAGAACACAAGAACACTTTTCGGCCGAATTTGAAAATAATGGGGTTTTTGGTCGAACGTTTTCTTCCTTTACCAAGAGAAACCTTTGCTCTGATACCACTTGATAACAACCTTGTCTTAGCTATGTGCTAGCATGGATCATAAGGTTTGATAATTGGCGGAACTGATGTTTCCTAACTTGAAGAAATACAGCAATAGAGATAGAGATTTCTTCAAGTAATGATGGGTGATGACGAATAGATCAAGGACCTCAACTCAATGGTGTGAGAGGCAACCCTACGTATGATTCTCAAAGATCAAAGAAGATCCTCAAGGGATGAAATGAAGGAAGAAGAGGTGAGAACCCTAAAATACTTATCTTACTTTGAACAAATGTTTCATAAAATGAGGTCTAGATTACAAATGAAGGAGCGGCTCCTTATATAGACTAAGGAACTTCAAAATCTGGCCTCTAACCCTAAAATATGTAAAGACTAACTTACACTAGGTTTTACTAGCTAACTAAAACAATTCAGCCCAAATTATTTACTAACCCTAGCTAGTTAACCTAATTAAACTACTTAACTAACTAATACTTTCCATAATAGTTTGAGGGAAAAAGGTCCCTTTTTGGCACTCACGTTTCGCAAAAGGGCCTTTTTTGCATTTAATTTTTTTTGGGTTAAGGAATACCATTCCCGTTATTGTATTTGGTACCCGTTTGCCCTTGCCCATTAAATTTTCCGACGTGTCAAATGAATATCCACCGTGTTCAAGACAGCATCATTCCTTTTGATTACCTGGCTAGCTGACGTGTATTAATGAGAATGGGTTCTTTTAATCTCGGTACCATTGCTTGTTGAGCTACTAGTTTGAGGGTTTTGAAGAACCACTATAGAATAGAGTAGAGGACAAGGGACAATGGTCAGCTGAAAATCATGGAATTCTCTTCGTTTGCTCTTTGCGTCTTCTTACCTTAATCGGCCATGGTGATTAAGATGGTTGTGAAGCGCCATTTGAAATGAAAGTAAGTACCCAGAATTCTCGTGTTCATTGCTATGATATTGCGCTGGTAGTGCTACTTAAGTTTTCCTCCTTTTTTTTAATAGTTTTTTTTAAACTAGAAGCTCGTTTCTTGGAGTTGTGTTTTGTTTGTACTAGCCCTGCGCAATTTTTTTTGTTTTAAAGTGAATTTTTTCTTATGTTAGGGTTTTAGTATGCACTGTTATGTTTTCATTTGTATGAAGGATTTTAATATTCCTTCTATGGTGTTACAGTCACTCCGGAAAAAAGGTTAATTTTCATGTATGTGCCCGGAGGTCAAACTTGTAATATTCCAAAGTCTCGATTTTTAATGAAATGGACCAATTCTCATAATTTTGATGTTTTGAGAATGAATTTGAGCTTATTTCCAAGGAATTTCACACTTTTAAGATGGTACGTGAGTCCCGGGCCATTTTCAAAAACAAAAATTGATTTTCGGGGGTAAAATAATCATTTTGGAAAATTGGATGAAAACGCACCCCTAATTAGGGATTAGGGTAGCTTCCAAAAATGGAGGGAATTTGGATGGAATGGGTCTTGGTGGTTGAAAAATAGCCATTTAAATATTATTTAGGTGTGTAAGACTACATGTACTTTAATAATAAATAATGAGGAAAATGTGGATCATGGTCTCCTAGCGCATTTGATAATTATCAATGCAGCTCATTCCTCTCCTTAAGGCTACCGAAATTCACCTTCATCTCTCCCTAAAATTCTGTCATTGTTCTTGAGAAAAACCATACTCATTCTTGAGAATTTTCACTAATCACCCTTCCAAGCTTGGAGATTTGATGGAGTAAGGTGCTTTCCTTGCAAGGATCAACAAGAAAGCAAGCTTGAAGGTTGAGCAACACTCCATCTCCATCATTTGGGTTGTGGCCGAAAGTTGGAGGCTCATTTTTGAAGGATTTTTCATCATCAACTTCATCAAACCTTCTAGTAGCAAGAAGGTAAGCTTATTTCCTTAAGAATTTCAAGGTTTGATTCAAGTTAGAAGCTTGAAAATTCATATCGTGTTTTACTTTACTTAGGCCAAAACTTGGGAGATTTTCTTGGACAAAAAGTGTTCAAGATTTCATCAAGAAAAATCAAAGGTGAGCACTTTTAAATGGATGTTTCAAGATGAAACTAAGAATGAAAAATGGTTAGCTCATCTTCTTTATTTTTCTTGATGTAGCCAAATTCTTGAAGGAGTGATTACGCCCAAAGAATACCGCGGTAGTTGTAGCACAACTTTGGGGTATCGATTCCACAGAGAGACAAGGTAAAGAAAATACTAGAAAGAACAATTAAACTGAAAGAGAATATTAACGGAATTTTGAAACAAGAGTTTATTCTAAGTGCAAATTAAATTAACTAAACAATTAACTGAAGAAAGTACTCAAATTTGACAAACTGTAAAGCATCGGGAATCCCTTGCACAAGTATGACACTTTAATTATTCCACTTTTAATGAAGTCCAAGTTTCACAAAGTTTCCAATTTAAAAGATAATATTTTATAGACCAATGTGAATTAACTAAAATTCCTTTGATAAATTATTCTCCACTTTCAAAGCACACAATTATTATCACTATTGAGGAAATCCAGTGACGACGATATACCCAGAGGCAATACCGCAGCAGAGAACTAAATCAATATAAATAATAATTATCCAAACATAATTATAAAATTAATCACTCAATGAAAAAAGCTTGACTGAATCCATGAATAATATAATCTTACAATTATTCAAACATGAGAAATCCAATGATAATATGAGAATAATAAATCTAAGAATTCTAATTAGAAAAATTAATCTAAAAATCTGGAAATAATTAAAGTATCATCATAAACAAGTTCATCCCTATCTTTACAATAAAATTAGTTACCCATAATTTTGGAGAACAAAAATCCACCAAAGATGAAAGCGGGACCGCCGGTCATGGTTGTTGCTCTGTCCCGGTTCGCTGTTGGTGCCCTTTTCCTCCGTCAAACTTCCTGCCGGTTCAAGCTCACCGTGGTCTCCGTCGAACCCACCCTCCGAATCACGGCTGGATGCTGCGAATCGCTGCACCGAATCGCCGCTGCCCTGCCTCTCGTATTGCAGATCGCAACTGTGTCTGCCTCACGAATCGCGTTGGTGGCTGGTGCTCCCCATCGCGCTTGGTTACTGGTGAACTCCTGCTCTAGTTTCAGATCGTGGTTGGCTGTGGTCTCCCGAATCGCCCCCTGCTGTGTCGAACTCTTCCCACCAAATCGCCCCTGCCCTGCTTCTCAAATCGCAGATCGCAACTGGTGGCTGGTGCAATTCATCTCCGGTGGCTGGTACTCCGGATCGAATCGCACCTGACTGCTGCTCCAGTTCCAAAATGAAGCTGTCCCATCCGAATTGCTACCGCTGTCAAACTTGCTGGTGCTCCGGATCCAGTTCGAAGTTGTCTCCTTTTAGATCGCTATTGCCCTCCTCTTCTTTTAATTGCACATAACCACTTTAGAATTAGGAATCTCCTTCCAAATCCGAATCCACTTCTGATTCTAACTCTGCCTTCATTTTTTCTTTTCTTTTTTATTTCTTTTGTTTTTTGTTTCTTTTTTCTTGCACCAAACAACATCACTTTTATCTTGTGTCTTTAATCTCATCACCTCCATCTCATAAAACTGTAATTTAAACATAAAAATATACTCA
>JBBYHH010087001.1:4351-15248 GCA_038382905.1 Daphne laureola
ATAAGAGGGAAAAGGGAAAGCAGCACCATGGGAGCAAGTGTAGGTGATCACTTGGCCTTAGAGGTAACTTCGACTCCTTAACCACCCCTCATCATCTATAAATAGAGATGAGGGGAGGCCGGCAATAACACCCTTAACACACCTCTTGGTAGACAAGAATTTCTTCTTCTTCTTCTTCTCCCTTTTTCTCTTGTTTTGGCCGAAACTCTTAAGGCAATTCCTAGAGCGAGTATTTTGGGTGGATTCAAGTGTGTTTCTTCAACACACCCAACCCCATTTCATCACATTACATCCGCCCTTCATTGGTGTCTTTGGTGTTCATCCAACACAAAATTGAAGAATGAGAAGATAAGAGCATACGTAAGGAGCAAAGATTAAATTCCTTAAGTTGTTTTCCTTTGTGCAAGGTATGAACTTCTTCTTAGTATAATGATTAAGATCTCTCTTCTCCTCCTTGTTGATGTGTTCTTGATGAATGAGGCATGATTTGAACAAAGAACATCATGTTATGTCGCCACCATCATGTATGCATATGAACTACTACAGGTTTTATTACACATTATTGAGATTATTTAACATGGAAAGAATGTTAATGAAAGATCTAAAATCAACATGTCGGACTCCCTTCCGGTTGGCGACCCGCTCCAACTCGAAGACCCTCTGTATCGCTTCATCATGGCTCGGACGAGCAAGGTTTGTGGTGCTCAGATTTGTGACGTGGAGGCAAGGCCGCCATTCGGCAGCTTGGTTTGTTCTGGGTTATGAGGCTCGGCCCTTCGTCGGTGGTCTGAAGTGTTGGTTTGTCTCTAGTTCCTGGCGTCTGGCTCGTGCCCCAAACCTTCGTTCCTCCTTCTAGCTCTCATTGTGTCTCTCAGCCGCTAGTTATGCTGGTGTTTCTACTGTTCGTCGCGTCTCTTTTGGTTATGACCCATGGTGGTCCATCCAAGGTGGGGGACAATTTTTTCCCCTGCCTAGGAGCCCTGGTTTGGTTAGGCTTGTGTGGTGCACATTGGCGGTGGATGTGTGCGACTGTGTGGGGTTGGGTGTGGATAAAAAATGAAAAGGTTCAATTGTTTTCAGTTACGGTTGTGGTTCATAACTTACTGGCAGGACAGAGCGGGGGCTCATCCTGCCCGACTCCATGAGTCCCTGACTTCGGGGTGAACTTGACTTAGGACAATCCTCATTTTCTCCCTCTTGCGGATTTTGGTTCTTATTTCGATGTTTAGCTTTCGGTTTCTATTATATTTTCTTTTAGGTCACGGACCGGTAGTTGTTTCTGCATGTTGGTATACTTTTACTGGTTTGGCAGGTCTTATTTTTTGCGCATAGTCATGGTGAGGCGGCTTTTAGCTCCTGTGCAGGTAATTTGGTGTGCTCTAATCATCGTCGAGGATCTGTACCTTACTATGACAGCACGTGATGCTGTCAAGCCTATTGGCTTTATTGGAAGTACGTTGTCTTGTATCCACTACATTTTGCAAGCTACTGCTTGTTACGTTTAGTTAACTGTTTATTTTGTTTCTACCTTTACAGACGTTTTGGTTTTGTTGTCTGGTTTTTTTGAACATTTTTCCTATTGGCTACTCTCTTTCTTGGCTTGTATTATTTTTTCTTGAAATAATATTAAGCTGAATTATTCAGAAAACAAAACATTCTATAATTTTTATGTCCAATGAAGCCACTTTAAAGGATACATTTAAAAAAGAATGAAAATTAGGTAATACTTCTATAATACAAATTAGGAGGATCCTCTAATTTAGTTTTAGGTAGCAGTAGTTGGCCTCTGGCCAAATCCTGCCAGATGTTCAACTCTGGCAGTTATCTTTCCTTTACAACTTTTCTTTTGTACGCTACTCTATGTTCCAAGATATGATATGAAGGTTCTCCGGAAGATCTGGAGTTGGAGTTTCTCTTCTTCTTGTCTTTTCCTTTCTAAGAACTTTCTTTCATATCGTGTCCTGGCATGACAAGTTGCTAGAGATCTCCGGGTGTACGGGAAAGATTATGCAAGCAGTAGAGAAATCAGAGCTTAATGAGAGTGGAAGGACGTAGGAGATCTACTACACCATACCCATCTTGAGTCTAGTAGTGATGCGTTGAGAAACTGTTATCGGATAGATCACAGATCTCTACTAGGTGTTCTGAGGACTGTAGTGAGAGCACGTCCTTATTCATAGGGGGTGCTCATTGGATTGCGAGGCCTTCAAGACTAGGACTCGGGTGATCGATAATGCCCCCATTGGGTGAACCGAGAAAGCGAGAGCCCCTAGAGCTGCGGTGGGGAGAAAGACAGTAGGCTGAGAGGTCACTGTCCGATAATTCTCCGACCCCCTACTTAGTATTATCTCGAACTACATTTTCTCTAATTTTCTTATTATGTCTGGTGAACACTGGAGGCTTTTATTTCTATTATTTACTTAAGCATTTACATTTCTGCACTTTACTTTCCGCAGATCTACTACTATTTCCTACGCCTACTATTTTCAAAACCCAATAACAATGCGTTAGCAAGGATTTTGACGGTCGAGCTGATCTCTGTGGTTCGATCCTACTCACCCTAACTACAATGGACAACCCTCCTCTTGGGAATGAGCGAGCATAAATTTAAAGCTGTATTTGAAACTGATTTTTATATCTAAATCTCACGCATCAACGGACCCAGCAAATAAGGCTTGCCATCTACTGCCCATGCTTAAGGCATCCAGCTTTGGGGTCACCCTCGAGGGTTGTGTCATTTTCCTCCCTACGTCTTAGGCATTAACACACCAATGGGGCCCCCGCGTCGATCCCGCTTTCCTTAAAGAAATCTAGCTTCCCAGCCAGGCAGGCCCGAATGCGTATTCCCTTTTCCAACCATCATCCCGAGCCATGTGCCTACAATCATGGAGTAGACGCATCCCACTTCTTCCACATAAGGAAACCATCATCCCACTCTTTCCATTTCGCCCACGAATCACGACAATGTGGTCAACTCCCTTTGATCATGCCCCCGGATCAGGACATGCATTATGGGAGGTTACTCTGAACCGCTCGTCCTTTCTATATAAGGAAGACTCAAACCTTTCCTCAAAGTACACGACTCTTTTTTCATTCTCTCTAGGTACCCAGCGACATTTAGCTTCTTCTCTATCTCCATTATCTTCACTAACTTGAACGTGAGAGTGGGTCACCGGGCACACGAGACCCAGTCCATTTCCTCTTTGTTGCAATTGCAGGTGTCGTATTGCCAAAGCTTTCATCATCAAGACGAAAATGGATTATAAAAAATAAATCTAGTTAACATATATAAGAGAAAACTAATTTTTGGGTAAAAATGAGAAATGATGAGTGATTAGAATTCATAAGGAAAAAAACACAAATAAACCCCTGCACTATTCAAGTTGTCACGAAATGATCATTGAACTTTTTATCCAGCCGAATAAACCACTGAACTTTTATAATTGTACCAATTTAGCCACTGGATTTGAATTTTAATGATTTTTCACGCGGAAGAACAATGCAGATTGAGCGAGAGATTCAACATAAAGTGTCTGTAGGTGTCCAATTAAAAAAAACACGCTAAAAGAATACCACCGAGAAAGTCAGACGCGGTTAGGGTCAAGGAAAATGACGTAATATTCTCTTAAAATGTGCATTTTTTTTAAATCGAACAGTTAGAGACACTTTAGATTTAAATTTATGTTCAATCCGTGTCGCTTTCTCGCCTCAAACATCATCAGAAATGAAACACAGTGACTAAATTAGTACAATTTTAAAAATTTAATGGTTTATTCAGCTAGATAAAAAATTCAGTGATCGATTCATGATAATCTGAATAGTTCAGGGATTTATTTATATTTTTTACCAATTCATAAAATCTGTAAACTTTTTAGAACAATTCGTTCATTTTTTTGGATTTGATCGGTTGTTTTAAGAAGTTAGGGTGTGTTTGAGGTAATAAAAAATTAACAAAAAAATAACATTTATTTGAATTTAAAATAAAAGAGTGAAAGAAATTTTAAATATTTTTTTTAAATATATTAATTTTTTGTGAAACAAATGCAAAGAACATGTCCTTAATACATATGGCACTTACAGTCTTACAGTTAAATTCATTTTCCTGTGGTGTCTGAATGATTGACTACCACATGGAAGCGTTTTTGGCAAAAGTAGACAGGAAGCCTATATTCAAGATCAATCATGGATCCTCAATAATTCCAACTTTCGCTAATCATCCATTGATCAGGACCGTCCGATTCCACCAAATGGAACCACTCCGTAATCAACGTTCAATATTTGCTACATCACTCATCGTCGACATGTGATGTGCAATATACTCCTCATCCTCCAAAACTTAGATACTTCCTCTTACTCTGTTTCAGAATTATTAAAATATTTTTTTATTATTTTTATAATATTTAATTTATAATTTATTTTTATAAAATTATAAATATATAAAATTAAATTATTCATATATTTTTTATAATTTATAATCTAATTTTTTTAAATATATTTTTTTTAATTATTATTTTTAATTAAATTTTGAATTAAACACTACAACTTGAAATAGTAAAAAAAACGTTTCAATAATTCTGAAATTGAAGGAATATTTTTTTTTTACCGAACCAATAAAATTATTATGATTTTTTTAAAATAAAATATTTTTATATTAATTTTATTTTATTATCCTTAATTTACATTCTTATTCAAAAAAATTATTTTTATCTTATATATTTATTTTATATTTCTATCCTCTAAATAATACTTAACATTTATTAATCTATGTGTCCAATCTATTGTATCATTTTTATATTCATTAATTTTCGTATTATTTTTTGTGGGACAGGGAAGTATTTATGGCGTTCACTGAAGTGACGTTTGGTTTTGGCAAATAGATCAGTGGGGCACCAGAGTTGCAATTTGCCACATCAGCTTTTCATTATCTAGAATTTGTTTATTTACCAAACTGTTTTTCAATTATAAAGTTTCGTTTCAATTTTCTCTTTTTTTTTTTTAACGTAAGACGACCAAAATTGTACTCCCTATATCTAAAAAATATTAAAATATTTGTTTTTTAATATTTAATTTATATTTTTATTTTTTAATTATTTTAAAATATAAATTTAAAATTTTTATATATAAACAAAAATTTAATATATTTATTTTATAAATATATTTTTTTATAATAAAATAATATAAATAAATTAAAATTAAATATTTTAATAATTTTAGGACAGAGAGAATAATTCTTTTTCCTAAATTATTTCTTAAGAACATTCACAAGTTCATTGATCTACAATATCCTTGCTATTTTATATAGGACGAAGTTGAGCTGCTCCATTATTGCAAGTACATGGATATATCTTATGAAAACTAGACATCCCTTTAAGATACTCCATCACTTCTAAAAAAATATATAAAAATAAATTATAAATTAAATATGATAAAATTATTAAAATAAATGATACAATTTTTTAAAAATAGATGGAGTATAATAAAATATTTTGATCCCTTATTTATTTAGTATTATACTTTTTTCGTCTCACAAGAATTATCATGTTTGTGACTAAATTTTTTATTAAATTAAATAGTAAAAAATTAATAAATATGTATATTTAGAAAGTTTAAATTATAAATTATAAAAAATATATGAATCATGATTTAACTTTGTATATCTATAAATTCATCAAAACAAATCATAAATTAGATACTTTAAAAATGATTTAAAAAAAAAGTTGCAAACTTTGAGTAGGGGGGAGTACAATATAAGACCTGCTCTAAATTATCATTCAAAAGTACATTTATAATTAGTAATATTTTATTGATCAGCTGTGAATTTTACTATCCTTACTATTTTTTAATTAGTAAAAAATAAATCATAACTTTTTTTTAATAGTCATCATTTTATAATAGTAACTACTGAATTCTTTTCAAAACGGGTCAAATTCCCGGTGTTGATTGAGAAGAATATTTATGGATACTTAATCGATCTTTTTTTAATAATTATATTTTTTTTTTAGCATCAAATTTATATATTATTTTTTTTAATATTTTATTTTGATATATAAAATTAAATATTTTCTTCGTTTATATTTAATAATTACGTTTGATTTTTAATTTTTTATTTGATTTAATTTTTTATTAGAAAGAAATTTCTTAAAAAAAATTAAAAAAAATATTTCTAAAAACTAGACATATTGATTTATCTTATATATATATGTTACTTAATTTTATATATCAAAATATAGAAGAAAACAATACATGAATTAAATATTGAAAAAAAAACATAATTATTAAAAAAGAACGAAGAAAGTAACTTATATATATAAAATAAATTAATGTATCTAATTTCTAAAAATATATTTTTTATTTTTTTTAATAAATTATTTTTAATAAAAAAATTAAATCAAACAAAAATTTAAAAACTAAACATAATAATTAAATAGAAACGTAAGAATGGAGTAAAAAGGAATTTCGATGACAAAATTTGAGAATGAAAGGAGCCGCTAACCCGTGAAAGAACTAACCTGAACTGGTGGGAGTGAGGCAACTTCTGTTTCTTCGTACCCTCGGTCGGAAAATCATCCACATCGAATAGCATCTCCGTCGGCGGCAACTCCAACCGCCTTTTCTTCATCGCCGCCACAAACACCGTCGCGATCTGCGTCAGCGGGCTCCCCACCAGCTTCTTGAACCGATACCGCTTCGTACCGGACAGGAACACCGCCAGCGCGATCACAATCGCGCAGGCGCAAATCCCGTACCCCCACCTCCGTCCCAAATTGTCTTGTATGTAGACGAGAACCGTCACCGCCGCGAGCGATCCGATACTGATGAAGAAGAAAAACCAGTTGAAGAATTTGGTCATCTGTTTACGCTCTTTCGGGTCGGACTCGTCGAACTGATCCGAACCGAACCCGGAGACGCTGGACTTAAGCCCGCCTGTCCCCAATGCCGTAACGTAAAGAGCCAGATACAAGACGCTCAGCTGGGTTCCCGTGGCGGGGATACACGGTTCGCTGGTGACGCATTTTGGTGGCCGCAGTGTCGGGATTACGGTGGAGATTGTCAAAATTGTAACTCCCTATTAACAAATAATCATCAGTCTATTTAACTTCCATTATGTGTTAAAAATTTCAACTCTTTTTTTCGTAAAATTCTCCAAAGAACAAAGCAAAAATCAATTAAGATGAGTGAGCACTGAGAAGAGATGATTACTGTTGCTTGAACTGTGGTGAATATTGCGATGGTGAGGTATCTGTGAGAGCAAAATACTAAATAAATTGACGAGGAAGCGATCGAGCAAAATTGAAGTTAACATGCTACCAAAACATTTACATCCTGGCCTAATTTAATTATTACGTTTTAATTTATAAATTTTTTTTTTTAAAATAAAAGATTTATATATAGAAGATAAATAAAAAAATCTAGTATCTAATATTTTTTTTTAATAAATTCTTCTTAATTAAAAATTAAATCAAATAAAAAATTAAAAATCAAAAGTTTGAATTAAAAATGAACGGAAGTAATATTTATGGTTTATTAATGAATGATCAATGCGGCGAACCTGCCGAGGAAGGTATCGGCGACGAAGCCACCGAGGAGGCAGAGCATGAAGGAGGTGCCCAAGAAGTTGGTGACGGAGTTAGCAGCGGTGGCGTTGCCCAAGTGCATGGTAACAGTCAAATATGTGACCAGATTGACGGCGATGCCTAATGTGGTAAGTCGCTCACACGCCTCACCAGCTGAGAAAAAAAAAAAAAAAAAAAACTTGTAAATAAAAAAGGACTGAAAAATGATCATACGAATAGGCAGTTAGTCCTTCTTTTTCGATAAAAAAAATGATAAAAAGGATGAGAGTTTTAAAAATTTAGAGGTAAAGTTGACCTAAGATCATTGCAGCGCTGGTCCACCCGCCGGTATTGGAGCGGTCGGCGGGACGGCCCTTGAAGTCCCAGGTATCAGGGAGTGTAAACTTGCCTTGTGTTTGAGGCAGAGACATGATATGGTTTAACAGGAGAGAAGAATCTTGGCACATTATTGGTGGCCCGGGAAGGTGAGGGGCATTATATAGCAGCAGAGATTGGATCGATTGATTAGCCACCTGTTGTGGAGTGAGACCAAAATGAAATATTGTTAGGGTCACTACATTGCAAAAAAATAAAAAATTTGGAGATGTGTTTTTTTATTGATGGATGAAATGTATGTGAATAGAGAAATTTGAAGAAAATATTATTTTATAAAAATTTGATGTTGAAATGATGAATTTAAGATTGTTAAATGTATTCTGAATTGAAAAAGTGAAGTTTTTCTCACTTTTAGTTGCTAAACTGAGGGTTAATGAAAAGATCAATTATGTAAGCAGAGCAATTGATGAATTTAAGATTGTTAAACCGATGAGGTACCCTTGGGCGTTGGCCTTGGGGAAAGGAGGGGATGGTAGATAATAGATGTTTTCCGATGATAGATGTTTTCCGCTGTGAGCCTCTCCAACCGCTTCTCTAAAAGTTTCTCTAAAATAGAGAGATAATAGTTATAATCTCTAAAAAAAAATTGCTCCAACTCCAACAGTTTCTCCATTTTGAATAATCATATATTTATTACAATAATAAAATATTATATATCTTTGATTAATAATTAATAAATTATTTGGAAAGATGAGAGAAAAGGGAGATGGAAGATGTTTAAACCAATAAGAAGTAGTTTAAGGAGAAGAGATATGAGAGAGGTTTATAAAAAATGAATTTGGGGAGACTCTCCAAAATTTGGAGAATGCTCCAAATTTTGGGAGGACTCCCCATTTTTTTCCCTCTTCTCCATTTTGGAGAATAAGATGGGGAAGCTGTTGAATAAAAAAAATACTCAAAACTCTTCAAGAGTGAACATATCAAGAAAATGGAGAACCTGTTAGAGATGCTCTGAAGTCCTCGTTTGTCCGCTACAGTAGCTTTGTCTATGAGGTCTGCACTTTGCACAATGAATTCTCGGTTTGGCAAATGTTATCCACTTGTCCGGAGGTTGGAGGACGAGGCTAGTTGATGTGGTTGGTTGTGTATTAAAGTATTTAAGAGTATTTACAACAATATTAATTATAAGATTTTTTTTTTGTTTTTTCATTAAGAAAGGGGTCCTCGGGGAGGAAATCTCATCCGAGGGCTCTCATTCATTTTTTAAAGTTGGATAAAAATAGAAAAAACTACCTAGATATGGATTTGTTACGGTCGCATCACAACAACGGGAAAGATATCAGATAGAAATCTAATAACCCAGTGAGGGCAAGGGAGGGAGAGAGAGAGAATAGTGAGAGAAGGATAAGTTGAAAGAGTAGCACAATTACATAAGAGCCATAATACAATCCGGGATGTTATCAATCCAAATAGTAGGTTCTTCCTTCTGTAGCGCCAGTTGAGCAGTTCATGTGCAACTTTATTGCTCTCCCGAAAGCAATGGAAAATTTGCCAAACGTCAGGTTTGATAAGAAAATTTCGTGCATCCAAGATATTTTTTCATGCGTCAGAGCGCATAAATGACTCTGCTATTATCGCCCCTACAACTTGACTAGCATCAATTTTCCACAATAATTCTTGACGAACAAAATCTACCAAACATGTTTAAACCTTCCCGTATAGCAAAAAAGGCATCTTGGAGGCCGGCTATCGGATATGCCATTGCAGCTAATACTCGTCCATTACTATTTCGTGCAACGGCTCCCAATCCTATTCTTCTTGTACCATCCAAGGCTACATCTGTGTTCAGTTTGGTCCATGAAGCCAACGGTTTTGCCAAGAAAGCTCCAATCCTCGCCATCAATGAAATTTTTCCAGTTGTGCCTCATTTATTGCTCGGTCAATCTGCCACAAAACATCATGAACATTAAACTTATAATCATCATGAACCTTTCGGTTCCTATAATACCAGATTGTCCAAGCAATTATAAAGATATGCTCCCAGCCTCCTGCAAGTTTAAAATTGTCAATAAAGCGAAACCATGAAGGAAAATTCGGAGATGAGCAACTTGTTAAATTTTGGAGGCCTCACTTTTGCCATATATCCGCCACCTTGGGGTGTTTGGAAAAAAAATATGGATTTCAGTTTCTGGCTCTTGTTCGCTCAACGGACATATATAGATCGTCCTCCCCAATGTGTCTTCGTGCATTTTCTGCCTTAATCGATAAACATCTTCTGAAAATCCGCCACACAAAAATCTTTATTTTCTTAAGTACCTGCGACCCCCAAATCGTCGTTCCTATTTTTTTATTCAATATGCCGACTTCTTCATTTGCTAAATGGTGGAGAAGACAATACCCACTCTTGACAGTGCACTCGCCAATAGAATCAAAGTGCCACATTATCGAATCCAGCTCATTAAGGCATGACGGACAGACAACCTGGATGCGCTCAATATCTGCTGTAATAAAAAATCCTCCAGTAACTCAGTCCCCCACGTACCACAATTTTTGTCCCATAGATCAGAAACACGAAGATTAAGGCTCTCGCGCGGCATTGGTCCCTGCGGTTTGAATGATACGTTTCCGGGTAGTCACGGATCCTGCCAATGACGGATACTCTATCCATCATTCATCCGCCAAGGTACACCCCATTCCAGAACCTTACGTCCCTCCAAAATACTTTGTCATGTTAAGGACGGATTGCTACCTTTTCCTGCCTGAAAGAAATCCTTGTGCCTATAATATTTATGTTTAAGAACACTTGTCACCACCCCTCTCTGATACTCGTCGGAAACTGTGCGGAAGCGGCTTTAGCGAGGCGGCTGATGACGTCGGAATGGACTTCGCCAAATGTTGCGGTTCCAAAAACCCGCCCATTTTTAAATTTTCCTTAACTTAGATTTCTAACGCGTTGTTACAGGTTTTTACGGCGTTGTATTTCCTTAATTGCCTAAACCTGCGCCCAG
>JBBYHH010087112.1:0-15247 GCA_038382905.1 Daphne laureola
TTCACTCAACCTCACCATCATGCACTTTAATCAACCATAACTTATCAACATGTGTCCCATTTTGATGACCAATTCGGAAGCCCCTTAGTGTACCATTAGGGTGTGTTTTGTTCCAATTTTTTGAAATGACCATTTTATCCTCCGAAACTGATTTTCAGGAAAATGGCCTGAAAATGGCTCGGGACTCACGTTCCATCTTAAAAGTGTGAAATCTCATTGAATCAATCCTAAATTCATTCCCAGAACATGATAATTGTCATAACATATCTCTGTTTCTCCAAAACGACAATTTTACCCTCTGAGGTCATTTTTTGGTAAAATGGCCCGGGGTTCACGGAACCTTATAAAAATATGAAACCTCATAGAATGGACCTCAAATTACTCCTCAGGACATGAGAGTCATTAGAAAACCTGTTCCTGCACGTTTAAAATTGAGTCCCGGAAATAGCAGAATTTGTCCCTCGGGTAATTCTTTCTGGGAAATTACTATTCATCGGAGGTGACTATAACAAAAATTAACACCTCGAGTACATACTTTTCTTTGGCATGCCTTTGCCAATATATTGGCAACTAAGGATCGTTTGGTTGTTCGGGGTCTGAATGTGGATCTGATTTGTGAGACATGTCGGGGAGGGTCAGAATCCGTAGTACATCTATTATGGGAATGCCCGTTAGCCACGAAGGTCTGGGAAGTGCTTTGAGTGGATATCACAACAACAGTGTAAGATTGGTCTCAATGGTTTTATGATAAGGTACATGATGATTCTGCTTCTTACCTTCTTATTGCCGTGACAGCATGGTTTGTTTGGCAGAACAAGAATGTGGTTCATTATGAGTCTAAATGCTCCAAACCAGGAGCCTTGGCTGCAAATTCAAAAGTTTGGAGTGTGGCATGGCAGTTTGCCTAGGGTCGGATTGTCCCCCCCTTGGCCCACTCGACCATCCAGATGGTTACGGCCTCCTCCTGGTAGACTAAAGGTAAATGTCAATGCAGCTCTTGATGAACGTCGAGGTAGAGCGGCAATCGGTGTGGTTGTTCGTAATGCACAAGGGGAAGTGGCTAAGGCTTTCTCATATGGATTCCCTTTCTCGGGAAACGCAGTCATTTATCTTGAATCTCTGACGTTACTATAGGAAGTAAGGGAGGTCCAGTGCATGGGCTCTCAGGAGGTATTTTTTAAGTCTAATTCACAGATTCTGGTCACGGAACTCGTAAGCACGAGATTCCCTTTCCGATACTATTTCGGTGTTACTATTGATGACATTCGGTCTTCATTACTTTCTTTTTCTTTTCATGCTCTGTCTTTTATCCCGCGCACCATTAATAGTGTTGCACATTGTATCACTCGTCATGATTTAGAGTGCTTTGGGAGACACGACTGATCTTCTCATTTACCCTCCTGATTGTTATTGGCATTAACCACTTAAAATGAATGAAATCATTCTCAATAAAAATAAAAATAAAAAATTGGGTGTGACTCGATACAAGCTTGGTGTGGCGGGAGAATCTGGTGAGCGAGCCAAGTAGTGTGGCATCGGAGAACGCAAGATGGTGAAGTTGAAGACGATTGTGCTATTGGAACGAATGAAACTATAATATATGATTAACATAAAATTGTAGTTAGGGATGGGTTAATAATTTTTGCCTGAAATTATGTTAGCCAGATGAGTATAAAGTAACCGTAGTGACCGATTTGGGACACCTAAAAGAGTTCGGGGGATTTTTTGGCCCAATTATTAGTTCAATGGCCAAAACTAGACAAAACTGATAGTTTAGTTTTTTTTTTCATGCCTTTTGCCAACAGATAAACAAGCCTGTTTGAATAATGACATGAACAGTAAGACTATGAACTTACAGGGACGTTTTGTAGATTTTCAAAGCCACAACATCAATTTGGTAAATTGCCCCAACCTTCCATCAGCACCTAACTCGGGTCTCACGAAGGATTTGTCTTTGTTACACATGCGCCCTCACCAATCTCTCTGTTCTTTGGCTGAAATTTCTCTCGCTAACGAATTAAATATTCTTTCGTTAATTAAGCGTTTCTTTGTTACAATGATCTGCATTCAACCAAATTTCTGAAGAGTTTGCAACAATGGAGGTAATTTCTCTTGTAAAAATCTGCGTATTTCCGGTTATTGTTCCTTCATCTTTTTATGGGACTGTTCATTGATCGGCAGTTTGAAATATGATGACTTTCAACAATAAGAACATTAGATATTTGATCATCATTTTCTTAGGGACATTTAAAAGCTTTTTCCATGTTCTTTTTTAGGAAACGATCAATTATATTAATGATCAGAAAAAACAACAATCAAATACAAAATCGGTAAAATATTCAAAGAACGTAAAGAAAATAAATACCAATATATTAGACCACTGCCAAGGTTAAAACAGAAATGATAAAGGAACCAGCCATCCGTATTCCGTGAAGGACTCGTTCTCAGAGCAGGCAACATACCACCCGCAAAGTCGGGAGCCTTGAAAGAAGCAGAAATAATCATGACAAGGATATAGAGATCTTCGATGCCGACCAAGGCGCACCATATTAGCTGCACATGAGCTAAGCGTCATCTTGTCATGAGGGTGCGCAAATAGGAGAATGCACCTACCCAGAGAAAACAAACTCACACACAGATACAAGTGTCAATCCACACCAGAAAAGAAACAACCAGAACGAGAAAGCGAAACAGTTTAGCTAGGAACGAAAATAAGAACCTAAATCCGCAAAGATGTGAGGAAAATATTGGTTCAAAGACAACTCCCCACCGGAGTAAGGGCATCACTGCTCCAGGTATGGCAGAAAGTCCCCTTGCCCGCCAAATTCTGACCAAGTTGTGCCGAAACCTCCACCAACCATCTAAAATTGAGAGCCAACCCCGGTTGATCCCCCACTCCCACACCGGATAGAACCAAACTGTCCCAACCGATATGAGGTGAAACCAAATTCAGGATTCCCATTACTAACACATCCGGCAGAAAAAATGAAAACTCACAACTTGAGCAGCCTCTCCTACATCGCTCGGCCGAGGCAGAGGAGGGTCCACCTCCATGTGGCAGCGCCGGTGAGGCGGGAGACCAGCGGGTTCGACTCCGGCGCGACGAGGCAAGACAAAGCGGTGGCGGCGCAAGAAAGGATGGTGAAGGCAGCAGGTGCTCCGGTGAGTCGAAGGCATATCCGGTTCACGACAGGCCAGGCACGGGAAAACGTGAGGGCCGCCGGAGAAGATCCGAGCGCTAGGGGCGCCGAAGAAAATCCGAGCTTGACGCCGGAGAGGTTGACCGAGCCCACCGCCAGACGCAGCGAGCGTTGAGCCGTCCGGAGAGACGACGTGACGGCAAGACATGGCTAAGAGATGAAACAGGGGAAAGCATGGCGGCTAGGTCAACATATAAGAATTGGATTTCTCCTTTTTGTTCACACTTGTTGCCTCTTCATTATTGAAATGTTAAGTCTAACTGGAATACAATTTTATTTTAGCATATACAAATATGACAGATAATGAAACCTTCTTTTAACAGGAGATGACCTTTTAAGAATTCTATATAGAAACAACAATATTAATCTCAAACTGGGCTAGTGAGGATAATGATTCATGGCATATAATTCATACTTCATCAATCAATTTACAAACGAAATAATATTGATAGCAACTTAAACAATCCATCATTAATTCAGAATTATTTCAAGACTTATACTAGTATCTAGCTATAAACAGAATGTTGATGAAGAAAAATTCTTAGATCGACATGGTGTAAATGCATTTTTTATGAACAAATACAGTATTAATTCTTTAATGATTGACATAATGTTTGCAGGCAATTTCGGATGATAAGGCAACTTCGGATGTGAATAGAGTGTTGATTGACAAATCACCAAAACGAGATGTAAATTCTCATGAAATTTCAGCTGTAAATTCTCAGGCGATACCCCAAGAGAAGGCAGAGCTAGATGTAAACTCTCATGAAACAACAAGCGATGTCAATTCTCAGGCAATTCGAAACGTGAATGCAACTTCGACTTTCAATCTTCAAGTAGTTCCAGATTTTAAAGAAAACCACGATGCCAATAATGAGGTAACATATGTTTATTACTTCCTCCATCCTTTTTTATAATTACAACCTTTCATTTTGGTATAAGACTAAAAAGGATAAATAAATGTGAAAGTTTGATAAAATTATTCCCTAAAAAAAGAGAGTTAGTGAGTGAAGTAGGTGAAGTTAGTGATGTTAAATTAAATAATACTTCTTTCATCTCTATTTAATTATTATGTTTGACTAAATTTTTTATTAGAAATATTTGCTCAAAGAAATTGAAAAAAAAATATATTCAAAAACTAGATATATTGATTTATCTTATGTATATAAGTTACTTAATTATATATATATATACCAAAATATTGATGAAAAAATTTATATAGATTAAATATTAAAAATGAAACATAATTATTAAAAATGGACGAAAAAAGTAATAATAATAATAATAATAATAATAATAATAATAATAATAATAATAATAATAATATTAAGAGTTGAGTAAGTGGAATGGATAAAGTTATTGGAATGATCAATCAAATTAGATAATAAAAATAAAATAAAAGTTACGTAACTTGAGTAATGAGAGTTAGTGTAGTCAAATCAGGGAATACAATTAATAAAATGATATATGGGGAAAGATAACTTAGTAAATTTACAAGAAAAAGTTTACCAAATAATAAAACATTGCAATTTGCAAATATTTAGCGACATCAAAAAAAGAAAAGTGTTGCAAAATAGAAGAGATCATGAAGTATCATATATTGTACTATGTAATAATCTCTCCGTCTAAAAAATAATGTAATATTTTTCACTTTGGGACGTCTCAAAAGCAATGCAATACTTCTCTTTTTGGTAACTTTTTTACATACTAATTTATCAAATCATCTTTATCTCTAAATCTCAATCTCAAGAAATTAAAAATAAAATTATAATCAATATGGATCTCTTTTCTTTTTTTTTAAATAATTTTTTTTATTCATTAATATAATTATTTGACTTTTATTTTTCATATATTTATCGTTATAGTTTTGTTTTGTTTCACTTATCTTCCTCGATTTCTATGTTTTTGTGTTTGATTACATATCAACTATAAATAAAGGATAAAATAAAAAAATTAATATCAAAATTTTATCATATTAATCTTCGTACCAAATCTAAACACTTCATTTCTTTTAAGAGAGAGGGAGTACTAGTTGGTTACGGAATGAAGAATCTCATTTTCTCTAAATCTATGAACTTTTGAGTCGATGTCATATAGTGGATTAATATTGATATACCGATTATGGTATTAAATTTTGTATTGTATCGGTCAATACATCAATTTTATATTGATATCGGTCATAAAATGACATTGTTTAGATCAAATTTGTATCGGTAATTGTACTAATCGGTATCCGTTATTTCGGTTGTACAGTGTACCGGACGAAACGTAGAAAATAGCAGTATAAGTTAATTTTTTTTTTTTTTTGTGAAACGTGTGAATCTGATACAAAAATTACATCTTCAAACGTAGAAACTCACACATTTTTTTATTCCTCAAAAAGTCTCATCTACACTATAAAATCATGTACAAAAATTGAAAGGATAAATGTGTCCCAAAAAAGACTATGTACAATCAAACAGAATCAATATTGAAGTATTTTAGAGATATTATTATTTTAATTTAAGTATAATCAATACGTCCTCATGGATTTGATTTTTAGTTCTCTTAATGTATATATATATACCGATACATTCTTTCCAGTATAAGTGATATATTTCTGATATATTGATATTGTATCGTATCACTGTTAAAATGGTACGATAATTGGTACGATATTTAATATCATGATACTGATCGTAATATCATTTTTATGTAAACAATTCTGTAAACTCTCCTTTTAAATAATATTTTTATAGTTTGTTTTTTTTGAACTGGAAAGTATTTATAATATTAAGAGATGAATTACGAAGCCACACACAACATTAAACTAAGTGGGACCCACCAGTAAGTGGAAATCGACCACTACACTAGTTTATGCGAATTAATCTGAAGCGTCCACCCTGCTGATGCTGCTTGAAAAAATGGAGATATTTTTATAGTAAATCCTAATTTAAGTTAGCTTTCTATTGATGGAGTGTCATAAAGAAGAGAATGTTTGTACACATATAACACTAGACACCGACAAGGCAACAAGGACCAAGATTCACCATTCTTTCACTTTATCTCTCTGATATCTCCTAGTACAATTTTACATGACTAATTGATCTATTAAAATTAACACAATAAGTTGAAGGATTAATTAACGATATTAATCAACTATATTAAGGAAAACATGGGGATAGATGGAAAGGATATAGAGGATCTTGATTCCAACAACATGGTTTTTTTATTTATTTATGAGGAACATGGATTTATTTAGTTTGCATAAATAATCATGAAAACTTGGGTCTAATTGGTACTTTATCTATATTATTTGAAGAATAAGTTCAATATTTCATGTTTTCCTTCTAGAAGTCTGTTATACATACATACCAACTCAATCTGTTGGAATCAGATATTCAGATGTTTCTATATTCATCCGTGCTTAGATAGTTCGAGATACCAAGGAAAATCCGTATGTGAATCTTGAACCAACTTCAGATATGAATTTCAAGACCATTTCTAATGATATGGAAACAATAAACCTGAATCCTCAAGAAGTTCCAGATATCAAAGAAAACTCTCAGGTATTTTTTCTATTTTCAGCATACTTTTTTCATGAAATGTTCATTTTGATCCCACAAATGACTATTGAAGGGATAATGGTCTTGGACTTATTATTCATAGAAGCATTTTCGGTGGGTATTTTACATAGGTTGAATGAAGATCTTGTATAATACTTCCTCATCCCATAAAGATTATAGAGTTTAAATTTTTTTGTTGTGTTTGACTTTATGACTCAAATTATAAGTAAAATATATAATAAAAAAAAAGATTAAAAAAATCCACACTACAAATTATTATATCATTACACGCATATAAATTATTTAAATTTCTTATTCAAAACAATGATGAACAAAAATCAAATATTAAATACTAGAAAAACATCAAACAAAGTTGGTAACTTTTATGGGGTGGTGAGAGAATCTATTATTATTCCCAAAATTCGCTTGTGAAATTTAAGTGCAACTTTCTTGTATTTCATGTGCAAATAAATTTATTAGTTAGTAACTCTTAGTTTCTTTATTTTCTTCAAATTATGATCCATATAATTTTTACTTCTTTCTTTTCATGATGTGGATAAGATTGTCATAGATCACACATTCTATTACTATATTAATCTACACCCAAGAGAGTTAAATGTTAGTCAAAATGCACCAATAATCCCTCTATTTTAGTGACTCATGCGAGTTAGTCCTTCAAGATTAACTCAATGTGACTTAATCCTTAAAGTTTATGAAATATAGAAAGTTAGTCCCTCTACCTTATAAAACATAAAATAATGAGGAGGAAAAATATAAAATATGGTCTAGTAAGTACCAATATCTATCCCAAAAGTATTTCAATACTAATTTTTCACCATTTAATTTGTGATTTATTTTTATACCATTTTAAGTTATAAAATTAAAACTTCATACACAGATAATAACTTGATGTTTTTATTCAAATGATAATTTGATATTTTTAACTTTATACATACAGTGTTTTAAAAGTTAATATACAGAATAATTTAGATAATTATTAGGATGGAGGGCGTATTTTATATTACCAATATTATAAAAAAATAGATGATATTTGAATTAATTATTAGGACATTTTTCTATAATTGGATAAGTTATCGCACTCAAGTATTTTGGATTAAGTAATCGAATTAATCGACTTGGACCCTTAAGTATTCTATACAAATAATGTTGAAAAATCTACATTCATCTATATATATATAAAGATAACTCTAGGAAAAGACATAACATTAACTATTTAATGCACCTAAATACTAAAATTAATTTTTGAGAATTATTTAGCTAGAACACTCAGAGTCTAACATAATAACTATGCATGAAATAATATTCAATAGGTAATATATACTCTCTCCGTCTCATAGAAAAATACTTCTTTCGTCCTTAAAGATTGTCTTATTTATTTTGACAGTTTCATAGTATTTAATATATGATTTATTTTATTAATATTTAGACACTGAAACCAAATAATTCATATTTGTGTCATAATTTGATATCTAAATTTTTCAAATATATATTTTCTGATATTTTTAGTGTTTATATTTTTTTAAATTTGAGTAAAATATTGAATTTTGAAACAATAAAGTTAAACGGAACTAAGTTGTTCAATTAAAAAAACATCCCAATAATTCAGTCTAATGTAATTTATTTTGTTTATAATGTTGATAATAAAAAATGCTACATTTAAACTAATAATTATCTATATTATGTCTCTCTTTTTTTTATGTATTGTATGTGTATAAAGTAGAATATCAAATTATCATTTGTATAAAGACATCAAATTATTATTTGTATATAAAAGCTTTAAATTTATAATTTAAAATGATATAAAAGTAAATTATAAATTAAATGGTGAAATATTAGTGCTGAAATACTTTTGGTACTTACTAGGTAATATAACGACCATATTATCTTCATCATTCTATTATATTGTATAAGTTTGAGGGACTAATTCTCTACATTTCATAAACTTTAAGGACTAAATCATACTGAATTAAATTTGAAGAACTAACTCACACCAGTCACCAAAATAGAGGAACTATTGGTGCATTTTGACCTTAAATGTTTGTCAATGCATGGTGGTTTTATTATTTCATTACTTAACTACAAAGTTGTTAGAAAATGTTTCCAACAACAGTGGATAATAATATATAGGAACATAAGGGACCAATCCAACCCTTAAAGATATCAGCCCTTAAATCCCACATCATCCCCTAAACTAAAGTAAATGAACCTAAGGACTCATTTGGCTGATGTAAATTCATTTTCTTAAGATCCTGACAGGAGCTTCAGGTGGGAGCAACAATATTACACCACCTATGCAATTCTATTTCTTCTTCTCCCTAATGGCAATGATTGTAATTTTCTAAATCTTTATGGATGATTGTTTAATTATCATCCCACCAAATGCTTAAGCCAATAATCTAAACCTAGCTTATGAATTTCCAAATGGCCTCTTAAAAGCAAAAAACTACTTATTCTGCTCCCCTTCGTTGACTAACCATACCACCAAGCCCTAGTCGCGCTACCTCCCCCACGGCCCTAAGCAGTAAGCAGGATGGCCGGTGGGATGAAAGTGGAGTGTAAATGAGCCGAAGTCTAGGGGTGTAAATGAGCCGGGTCGAGCCCGAACCCTTTAAGCTCGAGCTCGGCCCGTTATCCTCGGGCTGGAGTTCGAATTGTTCAAGCTCAATATGTTCATCTTGAGGTCGGCTCGAAGTAGGCTCAAGCTCGGCTCGAAAAACTCGATAGATCTGTTTTGAAACTTTATAAATTATATTATAATTAAAAAAAAATACAATACATTATCAAAATTTATACAACTTAAACACCCAAATTGATAATTTTTTACTAATCTTAATGATTACTATTAATAAAATACCACTATACTTAATAAAAATTATAATATAGTCAACAAATTTAAGAAGTTTGATAAGTATCGATACTCGATAAGGCCAAGTATTGTTAGGCTCGAGCTCCATTTCAGGCTCGAACTCGTTAGGTGTCGACTCGATAAATCCTAACTCGAGCTCGAGCTCGAGCTACCCTTTAAAGATCCTACCCATTTACACCCCGAAAGCGAACCGAGCTCGAATCCTCAGTTTCTCAAGCTCAAGTTCACCGAACTCGAAAAAGTTGGCTTGGCTCATACGTCTTACATGCTCAATTAGAATCTAAAAAATTGAGTACTAAAATTCATTAAATATGAAATATTAAGGTTTAATGTTGAATTCACCTTGTAACACACACATCTCTTCTCTCTCGACATCTCTCTTCTCTCCTTCCGGACATCGCATCACTACTAGAAAAATGTCCAAAATTGATAGACAGGACCAACAAACGTAATGTCAATAAATCACTAATACTGACAGATCGTCTGTCGACAATCTCTTTGTCAGTTTTTTTCCTGTCAGTATCTCAACGCCGATAGACGAGCTGTCGGTGGCACCGACAGACTATCTGTCAGTGATATTCAAACTCAAAAAAGCGTCACCGGAGGCAAATTCCGACAGTCCGTCTGTCGATAAGTCTCGCCGGAGAAATGACCGACAAACGGTCTGTCGGTATGAAGACACCGACAGACCGTCTATCGGTGGTCCGATTCTGACAGATTGTCTGTCGGTGGTAGGCTTGGGACAGACGATCCGTCAGTCTGTTATTTGGGACAGTATATTTGTCGGTCCCTTGTTAAATATACCAACAGTAAATTTGTCGGTAATTCTTGAACTATTTCAAATAGCTATTTGTTTTACGTACCGTCTACAACCTGCTTCAAACATACATATTACTACAACTTAAATCGAATACCTAAAATAGATACAACCTGCTTCAAACATACATATTACTACAACTTAAATCGAATACCTAAAATAGATATCAACGTCAAAACGGCCAAATCAACAATAGAAACTTATTAATGAAAGGGTAAACTAATCTTTATATTAATGAATGTCAAGTATGATCTAAAGTGTATAGATGGGCACTTACATAAAAAAATAGCCAACGGGTACTAAAACATTGAACAGATCTAAATCATAAAAAAAAACACTAATATCCTTTCAGTGGTGATAATTCCTTGAATACCGAGTCTCGTGGATTTTGGACATTTAACTGCATCGAAATTACAAAGATGAAATAAGAAATTAATTGAGAAGAAATATCATGAGAACTTTAAAAGGTGCTAGAGCATGAAGAAAGAGCAAAAATGTCTTCCTTAAAAAACATAAGGATCAAAATGCAAGCTATCATAGGATCAAAATTCAGGATCTAAAAATTCAAGAGGCTCACGGATTAAGAAACTCAAGAACATAAGCACATTAAAATTCAACTCACTTGCTTTGCTTAACATGGCAGAATACAAAGCCAAGATTGCGTGGTCGCTTATAATTATACGCTATAGAAATTAAAACAAGCACCAGAAAATGACTTCACAGGAATTAAAAGTTCTCAAAAAATCCGAAATTTCATAATTGATGGATGCACTAAGTCTAGTGAAAGATGGGAAAATGATCGATGTAAACAAACCTTCATATCAGAGCCTATTCAAGACTAGACAATCACACAAAGACTTCCAACCAACATGATTGTAAATAATAACTTGCATGAATCGGATAAACTCAGTACACCAAAATGATAGTCTAAAACAACAAGTAATTAAACATTAACTCTTTCTTTAGGAAACCACTTAACCAAAGTCTCTAGACCACTCATATTATTTTATAAGCACACTACGCCAGTGAGTAAGTTTTTACTACAAACAAATTGCAGAAGAATCCGTAGTTAGGAGATGACCGCGATTAGGGCGAGGTGAGGTTGCAGTTCAAAAAGAGTCATTGCCCCATTGCAGATAGCCTGAAAAGTTAATGCACTCTAACTGCGGGAACGATCGGGGTAGTACTTACTAAGGATTCTTCCGTAGTAAAGTCGTTGTAGGAGAACTTTACTTACCACACCACAACTACGAAGTCTTGCGTAGTAACGTAAAATGACCGTTTCAATATAAATATTCATATTAATTTTGCTTACTACGGCTGAACCGCGGGAAATGACGTAGTAAAAACAACAAATCAAATTAAGACCCGCTACCAACCCCATGCATAAAACAATTGAGATCCGGAATTTCATCCACAAAAACATTTACATCTGATTCTTCAGTTCATCTTCTTCCTCCCACTTCCCTTCAACTCCATCAACTCATCCTTCATTTTTTTTTGTGGTCTAGGAGGAGCAGTGCGTTATTTCAATTGTGAGAGTAGAAAAGGTAAAAAAAAACTGTGTATTTATTTATTACTATCATTTTTTTGTTTGCTATAGTAGAACATTATGTATTATTATTTTTGATGTTTTTATATGATCTTTTTTTTTTTTTTGAAAAGCAACTAGTTATTTTATTAATTTATTGAATATTTACAACTTTTTATATGATCTTTTTAAATATCTTGTTTTCGTTTTATATTTGTATAAATTTATAGTTGTGATTAGCCATAGTTCCTGTCTATAATTAACGTCAAGAAGAATAATTCATTAAGAAACATTTTTACCAAAATTAATTTTTGGTATTAATGTGTTAAAATTACTCTTCTCATCGTTAATCATGGATTCTCCAAAGTGGACAGTTTATAAATACAGAATCATTGTTGAACCTCTATTAGTTAGAGTTTATGTTTTCGTTGGACAATGTATCTATATTAATTTTGATGGCATTATCGTTATTGTTCTCCAAAATACGCAATTTAGTAGATAAGTCTCAATTCATTCATATTTTGGGGAACTGTGACGAAATGCTGCCAAAATTTATATAGAATTGTGTGCAACGAAATCATAAAAAAGTGGTTCAAGTTTGATTGTGGATGTATGAATAGGATAGGACCCATGGACCTTTTAGAGGTTTTATATTTGTATGGTTGATATATTATTATTGTGAATTTTTAATATTTTACTATGTTTAATAAAGTTAAATATTTTCATTGATATTGAATAGGAATATCTTATGGTAGGACATGTATGGATGTATAAGCGATGGGATGAAACAGGACATTTAAGTCATAACTTTATCGACGGTGTTACAAATTTTTTAGTTGTTGCTTTCGCTATAGATGAAAATGATGGACAAAGTATGGTTAAATGTCCATGTAGAAAGTGTAAGGTAAGAAATTTCTATGATGAGGATACTATTGGATACCATTTAGTTAGTCATGGTTTTAAAGAAGATAATTTTGTGTGGTATTGTCACGGTGAACAATTACCATCTGATTCGAGAGTGCTTGGAGTGCAGCAATTATGTGATGCTTCATCATCATGTAGCACCATACCTATGACATCAAACAAGCGCGATCCTAATCAATTGTGGAGATGTGAACAAATGGTTAGAGATGTGATAAATGCATTTCCAACTTCTAGAGAAGAAGACATGAAAAATGATTTAAATACGTCTGGTTTTGATGACAATGAAGATGCTCACAGTACTATTTTTGAGAGTGACATGGTAAATCAGGTTCCAAATGAAAATGCACAATATTTCTATAATTTGTTGCAAGATGCTTCAGTAGCATTATACGACGGATGCACTACTGATACTAGATTATTGGTTGTATCTGACTTGTTAAGTGCTAAGAGTCAGTTTAACATGTCTGAAACATGTTAAAATAGAGTAGCCTCCATCGTTGAACACATTCTTCCTGGTGAGAATTGTATACCCAAAATGCTAAATAGTACTGATCGCAACACCACATGTTACGGTCACTCCGGACGTATTTATTTTGGATATGTATTTTCTCGGATAATTCAATTTAATTCTCGGCAACTTTATAATTATCAGTAAATTACACTGTAATTAATGAAATTCCATATCTCAGGATCATATTTTACCTCGATTCAACGAGATTTAAGTGTTTTAAGATGTTCTGAGAGGTTCAGGATATTTTAACAATTTGCGGTTTCGGAGGATAAAATGGTCGTTACGGAAAATTGGATGAAAATGCCCATTAACCTAATTAATTAGGGGCAGATGAATTAGTCAAGTTATTAGCCTTAAACTAGGGTTAGTCTACCATATCCTAGCAATTAATGCCTAAAAAGTAAATCCCTAAAATTGTGGATCCATGTTTCCTAGTCTAATACCTAAACTATTAGTTTATTAGCCTAGAAATCACTTTCCCTCCCTTCTCTCCTAAACTAACCGGCCCTCACCCTTCCCTCACCATTCATTCACTTCAGCTCCCAAAAGAAATACTAAGAAAGTAAACACTTAGAACTCTTATCTCATTTCACTACCCAGCCAAGTTACAGCAGCTTGCACAGCCCTTTCGACCCAGATTAAGTCCGAATCTGCTCTTCCACTTCTCATCAACCTTCTTCCTCATCCTCTTGGATACAATCTTGAAGAAGAAATCAAGAGCAAAAGGTGAGAGGAAGGCACTCAAATCTGCCTTGCAATCCAGCAAGTCCAGCAGTGACGTTTTGTTGTTTCAACACCATGTCTTGGCGTTTTTGAGCTTGGATGTTCAACAAGTTCTTCCCTACCTTTTCCTAGCTCCCTAACTTGAATATCTCATAGGTAAGAGATGAATTTTATGGTTGGTTTAAGAGTTTTAATGGTTAGATTTGAAGTTAATCCATGTTTTCCATCTCTAGCTCAAAACCGAAATTGGAAGGAGTTCTTGGGCAATTTGTTCCACAAATCTCTTCACCATCTCAAGGTGAGCAAGCTATTGGTTCTGTATGATGATGTTCTAAGCATGAAATAAGGGTTATGTATGATTTGGTTGAAGAAAAACCATGAAAATACAAAGGGACAAGAAAAACCTAAAGAGGCCGAAACTTTGGGCAATTATTTTATGTATATTTTCTTGGAGGAAAATTCTGAAAATTTAGTATGTTGTTGTGTATGATGTTATGGAGCTATGGTTAAAAGTTTAAGGAATTTGGATGAAGTTTGGTCAAGGTTTGGATTAAAACCCGAATTAGGGTTTAGGAGAGAGAAAATGTTAGAAAAATGCTTCAAATTGGTGTTTAAGTCAATTTCCAGCATTGAAATGAACTTGGAATATGGAAAATATGCTTAGTATGAAAATTTGGGTGAAGGCCGAATTTAATTTGGTATTATTTTCTGATTTGTTGAAGAAAATAAAGTTTAGTGGTTAAAAAGTAAGTTTGGATGAAATTTGGGCTAAGTATGGAAGATGGGCCGAAATAAAAGGAGTAATTTGGAAAAAGAAAAATACCATTTTATGGTAGTATATACATATCTCCGGTTATTACTAAGGTCTTTAGGGACCCTGTCAAGTTATTATAACTCTGTCTTAGGAGGTGACACTTAAGCGAGTCCGTTGTGACTCCGCCGTCTTTTCTGGGAGTTGTATTAAGGAGACTTAAGGGTGATGAGACTAAGGTTCTAATGCAGAGTTATCAAGTTTTGGCCAAAATGGTCATAGGCCAATTTATAAGTTTCTAAAAAGGTTAGGAACTTAAGGTGTAGTTATGAAGTTTAAGGTAAAAAGGTTACCTTTT
>JBBYHH010087223.1:0-15246 GCA_038382905.1 Daphne laureola
ATTGCCAGTTTTGAGTTTGATGCTTTAACATTCATTTTCAAAATCCACCAACGATACCCACTTTTCAATTTAGAATGGGCATGGTACTCTAAACCTACACTCCATGTACTTTGTTTCTGCTCTACTTACTCTAAAGCATTTAGGTTCTTAGGCATATCTCCATTGCTCTAGCTTTGGTTTTTTAACTGTCATTGGTTTTATCCACCAAAACAATGTCATTTGCAAGGAGCATGAGCTATCTTTGGTCCTCAAGTTTGTACCCGTAATATGGAATAGGAATCATTTATGTTCATCCATTTTTTGCTATAGAAATGCTGTACTTATTTGTTGTTGTATATTTGCAGGTGCTCTGCTTCTTGAAGAGGTTGCTGCCTGTGGTGGTACAGAAGGAACTGGTGCTATTATAGATGCTGTGACGAAGCAGTTCACTGAGTCACAGGGTGAAAAAGCTTCTGGTTCTCTGCTATGGTGGAGAGTACGTAAAATTTGTTTCTTCTATTTTTCCCTGTTTTTCTTTTCCTACTACTGTTTCTTCGCAAGTTTTCCCATTAAGAATATCTATGAATGTTATGGTTTGTGATCTTAAACCTGTATTGTAAAGCATTAGTAATTAATCTCACATATATGGGATGTTTTAGCATACAGGCGGAAATCTTGAGTACTTTAGATCAGATATGATCAGTACTTTAGTTAATGGCCTCACCTCTATATCTTTCAAATAGTTCAGATATGAATCTCTCTCTCTCTCTCTCTCATTTGTTTTATTCTAGCTTATGTTCACTGTCATAATTGTTTACAGAGGAAGGAAGCAGTTCTGTTTGCACTGTCATCTTTGTCTGATGAATTGCTCGGAGCAGAGGTATGTTCTCTGATAGTAAAGTTTCATTGTGCTCTAATAAGCATCAGTAGTCATTTGCTAGAAACACAAGTTTTACTGATGGGTTGCTTTGATGCTGTTTTACCGCGTTCTGTTGAACTTTATTTTTCTAGGATTCAGGATATCTCATTGTTCGTTTGGGAATCCTTCTCGAGCAAATGATCAATGAAGATCTTGGCCTAGGTATCTTCTCGATTATGGAGTCATGCCATTTTGTTTTTACATCTTGTGTTAAACCAAACATTATTTCTCCTTTTTCTTTTTCACCGCTTCACAGGTGTGCATGAATATCCTTTTCTCTATTCTCGTTTGTTCACCACTGTTGCTAAGTTTTCCTCCGTGGTAATGACAATACTTTGTCTCCTTTTTATCGCATTATTGTTGCCCTTGTGAAGGATTCTCCTGATTGTCCAAAGTTTTACCGATTAGCCCCGAGGTACTTGACAACTTTCTTCGGGCTGCTATCAAGGCAGTTGGGATGGGCATGTACGTCTTCTTCTGTCTTAATGCCCCTCCGAGCTTTCTCATTATTGAGTTGCGTTCATTCGTCTTCCATTTTTTAATAATTTCCATTTCTTGTCTGAATTATTTTGTTTCCTGTCCAGTCCTGCAGTTGTGAAAGTTGGTGCTTGTCAAGCTCTTTCAGAGCTTCTACCTGGGGCGACTGAGGGCATTTTGCAACCTCATATGATGGAATTGATGTCTTCCTTGACAGATCTTCTTCATCAGGTAAAGTAATGTTAGGTATCCTATGTGTGGAATCGATGTGTTAAAATGATGGTTACTTATGACTATTGCTTAGGCTTCTGATGAAACTTTGCATCTTGTACTCGAGACATTACAAGCAGCAATCAGAGCTGGTGGGTGTTACTGCTAGTTGTTTTGGACTTGATTTGTTTTCTGTATTCCTAGTAAGACATGTTTTTAAATCCTTTATTTTCTTCTCTTTCTAGGCGGTGATGCATCAGCAGCCGTGGAGGCCACTATCACTCCCATAATTCTCAATACCTGGGTGTCACACGTTTCTGATCCTTTTATCAGTATTGAAGCAATTGAAGTGTTGGAGGTAAATGTGAATCTTGTTCAGGTTACCATTTGGTTGGATCAATTTTTTCTTGATCCAATTCCTTTCAAAACTTCTGAGCCTGCATATTGGTCTTGTATTCATAAGTATTTAAAACGGACCATAAGCATCTTGAAGTATACGTCTGGGAAAGGAACACAGATGGGTCTTTCAGATGTTTCAGTTCCTTTATTTTTGGGTTTTATTTTCTTTCTGACATCATAAAAATCCAGTGGTGAATATTTTAGTTCCTCAAGAGTCAAGGCTGAAATCCTAGTTCATGAGCTGTATCTTTGAACAAGATATAAATTTCCCCAGAAAATGTGTAGCTGGATCAATCTCACCCGTTTTATGTGAGCAATTGTTCTCATCAATATCATAATTGTTACAGCTCACCTATTCAGTGTAAAAAGCAAAAAATGCACCTACTATTTATGGAATTGATGCGTGGTAAAATCAACATGGATGATAGAAGAGCCAGTTAAGGATTAAGTGGTTCTTGGCCAGCTTGTTGAGAAATTGCATCCGGTTCTAGATAGTTGCACTTCTGCTTCCAAGGGCGTGTTTTGAATAAAGATCATGATAGTTGCACTTCTGCTTCCAGGGGTGTGTCGTGAATAAGATCAAGTGCTTCCTTTTTATTTATTTATTTTGATTACCAATCAGATGCTTCCTTTATTTCTCTTGCAGGCGCTGAAAAATGCTCGTGGATGCTTTCATCAATTGGCTTCCCGGATTTTGCCATATATTGGACAAATCATTGATAATGTATGGTCCTCCGGAAAATCTGATTATAGCTTGTGGGCCATTGGATGAGTGAAACCAAATATCTTATACTGTACCTTGATAAACTTGCAGCCTCAGCACCAGCCTGAAGGATTGGTGGCTGGCTCATTGGATTTGTTAAACATGCTGTTGAAGGCAAGTTAATCTAGGCTGGGAGTACCCAGAGGTTCTTTGATAATGCCTTCTGTATTTACACCTTCAAGGAATCCTTTAATTTTCAAAATGCATTTGCTAATTGCAACATGCCTCTTTTACAGAATGCACCCACTGATATTACAAAATCAGCATTTGATGTTTGCTTCAACGCTGTTGTTCGTATGGTACTCTTAAGTGAGGATCATGGTGAAATGCAGGTTTGCTGTTTCATGGGATTATTTTGCCTGTTTTTGTGTGGTTTGTATTGGGAGATATGTTAGTAATCTGTCTTGCAACAACATTGAGCAGAATGCGACAGAATGCTTGTCATCTTTTGTCTCTGGGGGAAGACAGGAACTCCTTTCTTGGGGTAGCGACTCAGGATTTACAATGCGCAGTTTGCTAGATGCCGCTTCAAGGTTCTAACTATCGTTCAGCTTGTGTGCTTTCCTAGCTCCTTACCTGTGGTCTCAATCACATATGCATATGATCTGTCATCCATGTAGCTATAGAAATCCTTCTTTACCCTTTTTCAGCGTTTGAAGGGTCTGTCTGTTTCTGCGTGATCTAGTCATACTCAACCAAGTTTACGTGTTTCTATTAATCAAATAGCCCAGAGAGCTCATATATAAACTTGGCCTTGCATTATAATATTGATATCTATTTCATAGATATTGAGCTGACAGAGTTTGGAAGGGATTGACATCATAGGATTGACATCATAGGATTGACATCATAGGATTGACAAGTTTTGTGGGAAAAAGGTGGGTGTTTTTGAAAATTGATGTGAAATGTGTGAGAGGAAAAGATTGGAGGAAGTGATTGATTTGATGAAGTTTTCCCCTTTCGCCGAACATGTCCTGTCAACTAGAGCCTGTTACGATGCACGAATAAATCAGTGAACTATTGGGCAAATTGTAAGATCTTGGAGTGTGTAATTATCCACACCTTCTGAAAATGTAATATCATCCTATGTCTATTTTCTTCAATCTTTGGCTTGTTGCTGTTTTGGTATCCTAGTTTTCAGTCTAGGCTTAAAGGATGCCTCTATCACAAGGATATAAATTATGATTGAAGCTCCATCAGTTCCTTGGATACTTGGGGTGCACAGTTCCTTATTTCTCGATTTGTTGCGAATACAATAGCTGCACCCATGAATTCTCATATTCATGGTTTTCTGCAACTATTTGAATAAAATTAGAAGTAATTGCTAGAGCACATGGAAATTCACAACTGCCCATGAATGCAACAAAATGGTCTGAAATACAACAAAAAAGATGACCACTAACTGTATGGCAGGATTTTTTTATTGCTGACTGAAATGTTTTAGTTGAAAATAATGTTTTTGGAGAAATTCAATGGTTGGAATAATATGTTTTCGATTTCTCTACTATCATGCTCTCTTGAGGGTTTGTTGAACAATGAAAACAGAATCGGTGGAGGGATAACATGAACATGGGCAATACGTGATTCTTCTCCTGGATTAGAAGTGCTGTTCAGAAATTGATCAGGGAATACTATTTTGTTCTTGCACCATTTATCTAGGACAACGAAAGTTCTGCGAGACTAATACGAATCTGGTTTGGGATAATATTATAGAGGTTGAACTCATGAGCACAGTAGCATTCATGAGTTTTTGGTTGATCCTAAACTTGGTCTCTGTGGAAATGAGCTGTATTTTACATGACATCTCCCCTCTACGTTTCTGTGTCATCATTCTGGAATCAACTGTATGTATCATGATCGGTTGAAGGATCTTTCTTAACCTGAGTGCAGGTTGCTTGATCCTGAGTTGGACAGCTCTGGATCTCTATTTGTTGGAAGTTATATCTTGCAACTGATATTGCATCTTCCATCCCAAATGGCACAGCATATAAGAGACCTGACCGCTGCTCTCATAAGACGTATGCAGTCAACCAAAACAGTTGGCTTAAAGAGCTCACTGTTACTAATTTTTGCTAGATTGGTATTGCTCATATATTTTGATTCTCTTTTTCCCCATTTCCTTTAATTCAAAGTGTTAGTTGAATCACTGTCTTTGTGAAGTGCACTTGCTGGTAAAGATAGGAAAAGCTGTTTGTTCTCTGAAAGAGATGTAATCATGCACTATCAGGTCGTTGCACAGTTAACTACTTCCAATTCTTTGATGTTGTTTTACAGTGCATGGTTGTGTTTTTTTGGGGAAATGTTTTCCTCGAGTCAAATCAGTATTTTCCTCCATTTTTTCCGCTCACAAACTTCATATCAAGTTTAAAAAACTTCAAACTTTTTCTCATTTTTTTTTTCTTTCAAAAAGAACACGACCAATGTTTGTTCATGTTGTTACTATATCGATATGGATGTGCCGTCACATATACTTTGCTATCCTTGTCTTTTCATGTTTACCATGGATCTTTCTTAACCTTTTACATGATGCTGTGCTTGTTCTTTCTGTATACTCTTATAGAAGTATTCTGAATACTAGCATATTTTTCTCAGGTTACACTGTACTGAAGTATTCTCTTTATCCTTTTTCAATTGTTACTTTTTTTTAGCATCTAATCTATGCTTTTATTTTTTAAGGAAACATTTTAAGACTACAATGCCCATTAAGTTCAATGCATTTGATAATTGAGTATTTGTAGATTTTAATATATGGTCTTTACTTGTTTTGAATTAATTAGTGAATTCTTCCTAGTAAAGATTTTAGTCAAACAATGATGAAAAGTGAAATACTCCATATAAATTGTAAAAGGGGATGAAGTGAGTAGTAATGTAGTATAGTTGCAAAGATACGTACTCATTAGGCTTGACATATTGGGAATATTGCATTGAGATTCATAATTATGAAGAAAAGTAAAAACTCGTTTTCAGATTTTTTTTAGAAATGACAAATATAATAAAGGAGTACTGAAAGACAGTTTTCAGCTTAACTTTCATCTATTATCTACAGTTCAACCAGCCGGATCATGGTTGATGCTGAGAGTATTTTTTACTCCAAGGACCCCATGATTTTCCTTATATAGATTTGGTTCACAATTTTTGCTTTTAAATCCCCTTATTGTTCCTTCAACTCAATCTCTAGTTGTGTGTCATGGAATTGCAGATCCATATGAGTGCTCCAGATGTCAATGGATTTGTTGATTTGCTGATTAACATCCCGGCTCAAGGTTATCAAAATGCTTTGGCTTATGTAATGTCTGAATGGTCCAAACAGCAAGGTTAGTGTGACATTGTCATAACCGTGTGTCTGGGTTATGGGGCTGGTAAGTGCAAAACCGTGGGTTCTGATATTTATTCCTGAGCCGTGTGGAGCTGTATCGGTGTTACATGCCTTGGTCCCCAATTACCACAAGCATTAAAATTTAAATTTAGCTAAACAACTGGTGGAAGCTTTGGGCAACTACACTTTAAAACTAACATCAAGCATTCAAGCTTATACTTGAGTATATAATAAGCTTTAAACTACACGAGGGACCAAATATTTAGTCTTCTTGCTAACCTCATGAACTAGTATCATCCCCTTACCAAATTTAGATATTCGTATTAACGTTAATTTTCTGGGTGTATGTTTAAGATTACTCACTTGTTTCTGATATGTAATACTATGATCAATTATATTATGGGACAGGCGAGATTCAGGGGTCCTACCAAATTAAAGTTACGACCACTGCTTTGGTCTTACTGCTGTTGACAAGCCATGCCGAGTTAGAAAAACTTGTTGTTCAGGGACATCTGGTTCAGGTAATTTGGTGATTACATTGAAGTTTTGAATTGATGTCTTGCTGGGTTTAGGGTAGTTGAACAGCTTTCATTTTTCGATTGAATTTGTAAACACACAGTCTAGTCCAGGGATAACGACTCGCTCAAAGGCTAAATCTGCTCCAGATAATTGGACGATGATTCCTCTTACTGCGAAGGTATTTACATGTTAATTATATATGTTTGGACTTTATGATGATGATCGTTACCCTAATATTGCAATTTATAGTGTTTGTATCACACTGACATATCTTTAGCTGTTTTTCCTTGAATCGGGGTAAATCGTCATTTAAGTTAGAGTTTAAATAGTCTCCATTCGGTAATCATTTAAGAAGGAAATTATGTGTCCTTTTGTTTCATTTGACTTAAAAAGTAGTCGAATAGTTAAGTCTCTAAAGTTTAACAAACAAATTTTGTACAACTACAAGGGAAGGAAAATGCTAGTATATCCTCAGCACATTTGCAAATCTTTTTGTCTAATCTAGAGGGAAGAAAACTTGAGAGCTTCAAAGAGAGTGAAGAAGGCCACTAGCATTTCTAGTGCAAAATTTCCCAAGTTCGCGTGGGTTTGTTTTTTAAGGAATATTTCAGTCTGAAAGATCGGGAATCCTGTAAAAAAAGGTTTCTTACCTTGTATTTCTGATTTTCAGTCGTAGAATTTTGTGTAAAAGCTGAAAATGTGCTGGAAAGAATATCAAATAGTAACAGAACATCTCATGAATCCTTTTGCTCTTGCAGATCTTATCTTTACTAGCAGAACAGCTGATAGAAATTCAAGAACAAAGTCAGCATGCCGAAGATGAGGTAGTTTATATGACTTCTTCTCTGTAGCATCAGAAATGCAGAAACTTTATGCCGCCTAATCCTGCAGGATAGTGAATGGGAAGAAATTGGAGGGGACATGGATGCGGAGAAGGAATTTTTACATTCGGCCGCTGCTCCATCAAGGGCAAGGTCCACATACGAGCACCTCGGTGCAGTGGCTAAGTTATATAATGAGGTTTTTTAAGGAAATTTTCCTTCGCGCCCCCCCCCCCCCTCTCATTCAAATGATTAATGAAATTTTAAACTTGAAACTGAAGAATGAAGACGTATATGAGGATGACTCTCTTAGAGTATCAGATCCCCTGAATGAGGTGATTCGTTGCTTCTAAAATTTCCATGTTGTCCAGTTTCATATGTCCATTGGTTAAAGCTATAATTTTTCTTCACATGTTGCAGATTAACCTAGCAGACCATCTTGTGGAATTCTTCAGAAAGTTCTCTCAAAGTGATAAACAGTTGTTTGATCATCTTTCCCAGGTTTGTATTAAGCTGTCTTTTGTGAAAGCATGAAACTTTTAAACATTCAAACAAGACCCTGGGTAACTGGATTGCGCTTCCTTGCTTTGCAGAATCTAACAAAGGCTCAGAAAAGTGCTGTTCAGATGGTTCTAAATGGATGATTTGTCTGCCTCATCTGTGGTTAGTTGTTTGTCTTTCATCAAATGTGTGGAATGAATGATTTTGATATTTCAGTAATTGGAAATCCTTGGGGATGCTAAGCGGGCGATTCACAGTATGAGAATATATTAACGAGTAAAAAGGTATGGTTGTGGGAGAAATTTGAGTGATGGGTTCCGAAATATGGGTGATATTTGATTACTGTTGTCTTACTATGAATTTACATTACAACTATATACTCATCTGTCTGTCTCAAAAAAATTCAATTGTAATCATACAAGATTTGAAAGTGCACTTGTATTTCTATAATACTTTCCTTCTGAAATGTTTCTAAATCCTTTGAAACGTTTCACTTTTTAATTCCGTTATATTAATTTTATGATCATTACTAGTAAAGTGCGGTTATACTTTCCATCAGTTTTATACAATCTCTATAATTAATTTTTTTAATTATATCATTTAAGAGTATAATGAAAATACTGAACAGTTATTGTATATCTTAATCTGTCATTTAAAAAGTGTTTTATTGTCAAATAATTCCCTAAACTATGTTAATTCGTACACTTTAGTCTATAAACTATAAAATGTGTCAATTCAATTTCTAAATTATGTAAGTTCAAGTACTCTAGTCTTTTAATTCGGTAACTCGTTCAATGAGACTCTAACGTTGTTCGTTTTTTGACAGATGAGTGATCTATTTATAAGAATTTAAAGTATTAAGTTGTAAATGCTCAAATTCAAAACTTTAAGGATTGTAGTGGTCAGTTTTATTTCTATATTTAACCCGATCCGTCCATCCAGAAAATCCAGTGAGATAATATTTTTTTTAGATTTGGGTATAGATTAAAAAGAAATATGATCATAATAGACATTTTCTCTAAAGTTAATTAACATTCATACGGTTAAAGGGATAAAATACTTGACAGTGTATGGTTGAGGGATTGAGTTGACACGTTTTATAATTTATGGATTAAAATGATTATGTCAATATAGTTCAGAGAATTATATGATAATAAAACTTTTAAAAAATTGTGATAGGCACCGAAAATAACTTGTTTTGAGGCATGACTGCATGTAGAAAGTTCTGGTCCAAATAGTACAAATAAATGAAGAATCACAAGGGGATATCATAATTTAATGGTTTTTGAAGATGCCTGGGTTTTATCTGGTTCACACGTCGGTGAACCCACGGCATTGTAAAACTTTCTGTCATGTGACAATGTATCTGTACTGTTTTTACTTTGACGAGTAACACTGCTGCTTGTCCATTTTATTTTTCTAAAATGCTAGTTCCGTTACTCCAATTTTGACAATCGGATGAAAACCTTAGATGAGGGATAAATGTAAAAAAAGTACTATAAGTTTCACATTTTTTAATGAATCAGTTCTGTATCTTTTGGAGTTAATGATTGAGTCCTTAACGTTTACAACATAAATTACATGGCTAACATAGATTATGCGTGGCAGTCTAACGGTGTTAGTTAAATGCCAAATCATGTAAACATGCACTTGTGGCACTATAACAAATTCTCTCATCAACCATTATAATACCAAAATCTTACAAAATACATCCCAAGTCCCCTGCCATCTCTTGTACCTTACACTCACCATAAACTACCTTAACTTCATCCAGCATTGACGGACTGGAATTGAAATTACTGTCTCAATCGTCTCCTCTATTCTGGATTTCTAGAGGAAAAAAGTTATCAAAATCTCAGTACAACCTAATCTCATAACTCAGTTTTTGCAACAACTCCCCTAGATGATGATCATTTAGTTTTAAATAATCTTAAATGTTTAAATATTTATAAAATTTTAAATTAAATATTGAAAATAATAAAAATAAACAAACCAATTATTCGAGAAAGAATGAACTTATTTTCTAAAATGTGGTTTATGAAAATCCTACATGACATGACAATTGATGGTGTTAAGTTATTGGGTAATGTACAAAAAGCCCTATGATTTATGAAAATCTTCAATTAACCCCATGTGAAACCTTTAGTTACATCCGTAATTGTTTATGTTGTTAGTTGATTGTTAAAGATTTTAGGGATGATTATGTTAACTATACTCCAAGATAGCGAATGGGCGGCATGTATCAACTACATCACAGCAACATAGGTTTGTTTGCATCGCTACGACTTGAGTTAGTCCACATCGTGGTGGTGGCCAGACGATACCAACAACTAGCAGGGTGGTCGGTTGGTGAGGGTAAAAGGAGACACAGTTTATGGTTAAAGTATTAGGCTTAGCAATACTAGTAATAATAAGAATAGTTAAGTTTGAAATGCTTAACGACAATTACATCACAAGAGTATTTAATTGAGGGTTTTTGAATTAGAGGGGTAAACTTTCATTTCACTAAATCTTGAGGGTTTCTGTAGTTTATCTTAGGATGATGTTTGATTTGCGGATTTTAAGAATACGGATTCTCAAAATTCCTTACATCCATTGAATATTTTGTTTGGTTCATTTTGAAAAATAATTCTCTATCATTCTCAGAATCCTAGGATTCCTCATCCTTTACAAATTATTGGATTCAGAATACTACCTATAATTAAGGTATTCTTAAAATCTAAAGAATTATAATGTTTCAAAAATTATAACAAAGCTTTTAAATTTTATATATTGACACATTTAGTCATTGTTTTTTTTTTTGTAACAAATAATCACTAAAAAGTACATATTTGGTCCTTGAACTTCTGAAAATTTTAAAAATTGGTCATTAAAAATTACACATTTACTCTCTGAACTTTTATAAGTTTTACAAAATGATCCCTAAAAAATTGCATAATTAGTCCATAAAATTTTATAAAAGTTACACAGTGGTCCATATACAAATCCATATTATTAGAATCTTTAAACTAAATATAATATTATAAGAATATATATTTCTACTCTCCAACGATGTTGATCAAGACAAGTCATGATGTTCCTAAAAGATAAGTCAAATCAGCATTTATTCTAGCGATGTTGATCAAGACAAGTCAGTATGTTGATCAACATTAAATATTGATCAAGAATGACAATTTTGCTAATCAAGTGTGAAGAGACGTTGATCAATATTTATAATGGTGATGTTGATCAAGACAAACCATGATGCTGATCAGGTGTAAGGAGATGTTTATCATCATGTAGATCAATATTGATTAGATGTAAGGAGATGTTGATCACCATGCAAATCAACATTTATTCTGCCGATGTTGATCAAGACAAACCATGATGTTGATCATGTGTAAGGAGATGTTGATCACCGTGTAGATTAATGTTGATAAGGTCTAAGGAGATGTTGATTACCGTATAGATTAATGTTGATAAAGTGTAAAGAGATATTAATCATTATGCAGATTAACATTTATTCTGACGATATTGATCAAGACAAACCATGCATGATGATGATCAATAATTACTGCTAATTATCAAACATGCTAGCATTATTGATCACAAATTTGTAAATAAATGGCGCACGCATATAATATGGACACTTTATCCTGGCCCAAAAATATATCAATATAGTTATTACTATCAAGTCTTCATAACTCTTTAATAATTTGCGTCGTTCTCGATCAAGCGTTTAATATTTTGTTGGACGGATGAAGTACCGTATATCATGAAATTTCTGTTAAGCTTGTATACATGATTAAAACCGTTATTTTTCCTGTATTTGCAGAGAAAGAAAGAAAAATGAATATAGGCCATAAGGTTTTAGGAACTTATTTACTTCAGCCAATTCATTATATCATTATCATAGGGACATACATACAGTTCTGAAAATTATGTTAAACTGGATGAGAACGAAACATATATAATCTAATGGGAAAATGAAATATATTGACAAAAGCAGGAGGGCCATGATGCGTTTAGACGAAACAGAAAGAAATAGTTACGCTTCGCAGGCACTGTCACTATAGGTGGCTATAGGGTCACCGCAGCCACCATTTTTCTGGTGTCGAGGAGCCGAAATCACAGTACTTAAGCAACAAGACTTGAACTTCTCCGGCCAAGGACCTCCGGCAGACCGGACATGTGTACCGCCTGCTTCCAATCCAACGGTCCAGACAAACCTTATGAAACACATGATGGCACCTCAGGTCACTGATCTCATCATCCTCATCGACCTTACTCAGACACACCGCACAATCGTCGGGCTCCTCCGAGGGGTAGAAACCACCGCTCACGGTGGGGCTGGCTTCCCCACAACTTTCTGAAAGCTTGTTATGATGGTGGTTAGCTGGAAAGAGAGAGAAGCTGAGCAGAAAGTTGATTGCCCATTTTAGGTTAGAATAAATATCTGAAATTAAGTAGCCTAACATTGTTAATCAAATTTGTGAGAGACTTAATCAATAATTAAGGAAACAAAACCTCTCTTTCTCTCTCTATGATCAATACTCTTTGTGTGTGTATATATAAGTATATAACGATACATGCATGAAAGGAGTCACTAGAGCTGGTTAATTAATTAAGAATAATTAGTTGGAAGATTTGGACTAAGCAATATACTATTGGGTTTTGTTTCTATTCAGCATTATTTATTCTCCTTTTCTTGACTTAGGGTTTGTTCAAATTTGACTAACTAGCTAGCTAACATCTTCTTGAATATAACAACAATAAGCAAACATATAAACATGAAAAATTAGATAGAGCAAAATTAGAGAGAGAGGGAGAGAGAGAGAGAGATTGAGATTGAGCAATAACTTGTTTACATGGTCTCTCATGCTATATACTTCATCCGTCCTAAAAAGATTCAATCGTATTTCTTTTTGGGCTGTATAAAAAAGATTGATCATTTCATTTTAAGGAAACTTTTAATACCACTTTTACCCTTTAACCCCCAACCTTCCTCCTCCACCTAAAAAGTTACTTTTATCTTATATAAAAGTTTTACTTTATTACACTTAAGTCTTCAACATTTGTTAATCTCTGTACCCGGTCAAATGTTTAAATCATTTTGGGATGGAGGGAGTATGTAACTTCTGACATTTAGTTCTTTGACTCGTTAACTCGTTTCATGTGAGATTAACGGTGTTATCAAAATTTAACGCGGTTTAGGGCCTTATTTGTATAAATTTAAAAAATTTATGCAAGGATATTAATTATATTTTTTTGAAGTGGGGTTAAATCGAAAAAGAAAACAAGTTGGAGGATTGAACCTAATGTTAACCATAAATTAGGGTTACACCTTAGCCCAACTAGGGGTGGGCATTCGGTGAGTTCGGTTTTAACTGAACCGAATTAGTCAGTTTGGGCAGTTTTCAGTTTCGGACCGTAATAAACCGAACTGGACTATGAAACCGAAAAAATCAAAACCGAACTTGATCGGTTCGATTCGGTTAAAAACTGAATAATTTTGATAATTCGTAAATTTGACCATTTTTTTCCAATCACCTTCTTGTACTTCTTAGATGAAACAACATAATTAATTAAACAATTGGCATAAGATAATTTCAATAAAGGTAAAAAATATGGAGAAAAAAAAAACAACACAAAACGCCAAAAAAAGAAGAAGAAGGTTTTAACCGAAACCGCACCGAACTAAAAAAGCGCTTATTTGATTTTAACCGAAACTGAATTAACCGAACCAAAATACTGAATCAGTTTGGTTTGTCAATTTTTTTGGTTCAAACCAAACCGTTGCACACCCCTAAGCCCAACCTTCTCACTGTCGTCACAAGGCCAATTACAGGCGGTGGAATGGATAAATGCAAAATCAGTCCTATAGGTTTGCAATTTTTAACAAATCAGTCCTATCATTTTGAACTTTCACAAACAAGTCCTAAATCGGAAGAGAATCTAACAATGAAGTCCTAAAACTTTTCGAGTAGGATTTTAGGACATTAAAGTTTTTAGTTTTGCACATTAAAGATCCTGAACTTCTCAAACTGTTAGTTTACACAAACTTGGCTCTCATACCATTATTATTCGATTATTATTTTCTAGGAAGCGATTATTATTATTATTAACTTCAAACATTCAACATTAAAATTAACAATTAATAATCAACGGAATTAAGATAATAATAATTAAAGCACAACACACATTTATTTTAAATGTTTGGAAACAAACTTACAAAGTCTGGTGAATACCAGATGTACACAACACTCAGAATGCAAACAGAGGCTTGTTGGATGAACACACCACGCTACCAACAGTTACAAACGTATACTTCAAATCCAAAGGAAACTTAAAACCAGAATAATATCTAGAGTACTTTTCTCAATAGAAAGACGTTCAACACATGAACTTGAAGAAGTAGAGAGAAAGATGTAATTAGAAGATTCCAATTGTCTTCTCCTTTCCTCCAACCTTCTATTTATAGTCCTGAGAACCCTTAGTAACTCCTAAATTTTTTGGGTGCAATTCTTGATGGCCCTCTCCTTTTTCTAAAGAAGCAATAATGATCTTCTTACTGGAAAAGACTTTTCTGGGTCCACCATAAGGTAGTGGACAATGATATTTCTGGAGAATAACTCTTCTCTTTAACTTTTTCCATGTGGTCTGACAAACTCCATTATTTCCTTCATTTCTTCCAAAAGGATCTCTGCTAATTCTATTATAGAGAGTAGAGCTTCCCAAAAATTGAATTGATATTTTCTTCGTCAATGATCTCACATAGATCAATCAATTAATTCTTGAGATATTCCAATTTCTCATATTTTTTTCGATGTCTCGAATGATTATGGCTTGAGTATTTTTTACCTTTCCTTTTCCCTTAGATTCTTCTTCTGCATGTCTTTTAGAAGTGGATCTAGTCAAGTTTTTAAAAATTATAGCCATTGATTAACAGAGTTGAGTTTAAGATTTTAGTAGTTATTTGTCAACGAATTTTTACTCCTTACGGCCCTTTTAACCGATGACGGGTCTTACTGAGAAAACACGACTTGGATGATAAGCCACAAAAACCTTGTAAACAAAATTCTGAATCTAAAACCTCGTGAAAAATGAAAAGCTTGAGGAAAGCTTGATTTTGTACTCAAAATAATTTTTGAAAATTTAGGGTCAAACTGACAAGTGCTGAAAAATTTAAGAAAAACTGAGGAAAAATAGAGAATATTTCCTAAGATTCCGTTTTAGGACTGAAACGTTAATAAGGTGAAAGAAAAATGACTTAATTATTAAAAACGAAAAACTTTTAGGACTGTAACGTTAATTCCACAAAGCTTTAGGACTTATATGTTAAGTCGAATACTTATAGGACTAT
>JBBYHH010087332.1:0-24344 GCA_038382905.1 Daphne laureola
GACCATTGCTGAAAGTGACACTTTGCTGATCTTCAAATGAGTGCACAAGCTTCATTTGGTGTCCAAATCCCTTGAAAAAAAGTGAATTAGGTCCCTCTCTTCAATATATATCCAATGCGTACAACTTAGGCCATGTTTAGAGAAATTTGGATTTTGGCATCCAAAGAGCTCTTAAAAATGGCTAAGTGTAGAGTGGTTGTTGGTGAAGTGTAGCTTGGCCGGATCTTCAAGGTATGAAATGGTACCTTCCTTGATGCATCTTTTGTAGTCATCATCTAGCTGCATTCCTAGGATGTCTAGCTTGAGTCCCAAGACCTCATGTTCCTCTTGCTTGGTGGCCAAGGTAGACATGAAAAAGCTAAGACATTCTTGTGCTTTCTTTGCCCTATACCTTGTCATATGTCCTCCCAATCCTTGTAGTGGATGAATCCTGCCTTGGTGAGCTTCATTGCTGCCCTTGGTGGAAGGTTGGGGCATTGGGTCGAGGGTACTAGCACTAGGCGCCAAAGGAGTAAGCGCCGGGTGAGAAAGGGTGCTAGCGCCCGGGGCATGGTGCCAAATGCTACCTTCCTTTGCTTCATGTCCATCTTCATGTTTTGAACTTGGTAGGATCACATCACCAATCACATGAGAGAACTAGGACAAACAACCCCCAAATAACTGGAAAAACCAAAAACCCTACATCATACTTTCGCCGGAAGCAAACACAAAACCCTAGCAGCGCCAATAGACGGACCTATGTACATTGAAAGGGGGTCCATGAACCCCCCTTTTTTCTCAATATTATTTATGTGTGGTATATAATTTATAGATAAAATTCGTAAAAAAAATCTAATAGACCCTCTATATTTTGTGATATTATTTTTATATTTTATATTTCATTCATCTTAAAAGTTTTATAACATTAAGTGACTTCTAAAAAGTACTGAAATACACTCAATATTGTATTATTTATTTTCTAAATATGTTTTTCCTCTTGAATTTTCTAATTCTTTGAATTTTTTTCTTCAACTATTCATTTTTATAGTTGATTTTGATATTTATTTTTTGATTTATCTGTCTAAAAACACCGTACAATATAAATAAATAATAAAATAAAAATAAAAAGTTAAAATTTTCTCACTTAATGAGATAGCAAGTTAAAATGTTTTAAAAAAAATTAAATTAGAGAAATTAATACTTCATTGAAAGATATAAACGGATCATATTTTTAAAAAATCTTGGATCCGCTAATGGAAGCGCCGCTAGACGTTTTCATCAATCTATCTTCCTCTTTGTCATTTATCTATCTTTATTTGATTTGTTTCTTATTTGCTTATTCAAGCTGATTTGTGGCTATTTAGATCTTCACTTTGGTTGTCGTACTATATGATGGCGTACTCGGCTTGGATCGTTATTTTTTTTGGATTAATGAAAAACCTATTAGGTTCGTGCAAGCCCAGTAGCCCATTCCAGTCCGGCCCACATAATTAGCAAGTAGACTTCGGCGAGTGCCCGGCCTCCTGAATCCTAATCCTGATAAACCCTAGGCCACCTTCTTTAAATAAATCACGCAAACAGCGAACCCCATTTTTGAATTTTTGCGAATTAACGATCTGAATCTCGAAGTGCTTTTTCTCAATCGTCAAGGTAATTGTCGCCATCTTTGATCTTAATTTTTCTTTTTTTCTGTAGCGATTTTTTACTGCATGCTAGTATATCCGGTGTTTGTTATATCTGTTCTGATGGATCGATTTGATCTTGATTAGGGTTAGAGTTCTTGTTTTATGTCTATTTCAATTCATTGATTCTCTCTCCCATTGGTTGAATCGACGATTATGGCCGCCACGATTATATACCTGCATAATGATTCTCTGAGTTTTGTCGATTCAGTGGCGCCATGGTTCTGAAGACCGAGCTTTGCCGATTCAGTGGCGCCAAAATTTACCCTGGAAAAGGGATCAGATTTATTCGTTCCGATTCTCAGGTGTTTCTGTTTGCCAACTCGAAGTGCAAGAGGTACTTCCACAACAAGTTGAAGCCTTCGAAGCTCACATGGACGGCCATGTACCGAAAGCAGCATAAGAAGGATCTTGCACAAGAGGCTGTGAAGAAGAGAAGACGTACCACAAAGAAGCCTTACTCGAGGTCGATTGTTGGTGCTACTTTGGAGGTTATTCAGAAGAAAAGAGCTGAGAAACCAGAGGTTCGTGATGCAGCCAGGGAAGCTGCTCTACGGTGAGAGATTCTTGATTTCATTACATTTCTATGGCTCTACATTTCGATTTGAGACAATAGTGTAGCAACAATTTGAATAATTTCATGCATTCTTCGGGGTCTGATGTTACTTCTAATTGGGCTGGAAGTGTCTTCGATTAGGATATTACAAAAAGGATTGTAGGATAGGATGCATTTCAAGAGAATTGATAGACCAAATGATTGAATCTAATATTAATGAATCTGAAGAAGAATTAGATTGTAGTAGCTTACTCAAGGCTTTATGGTTCGTGATGCATCCATGGAAGCTGCTCTATGGTGAGAGATCTTGATTTCATTACATTTCTACAGATCTACATTTTGATTTGAGAGAGTAGTGTAGCAACAATTTGAATAATTTCATGCATTCTTCGGGGTCTGATGTTGGTGCTAATTGGGCTGCAAGTGTCTTTGATTAGGACATTACGAAAAGGATTGTAGGATAGTATACATTTCAAAAGAATTGTAAGAGCAAAATGAATCTAATCTCAATGAATCTGAAGAATTAGATTGTAGTAGCTTACGCCTTTTTGGTTTGTGTAGTGAAATCAAAGAGAGGATCAAGAAAACCAAGGATGAAAAGAAGGCGAAGAAGGCTGAAGTGGTGGCAAAGCAGCAGAAGGGCGGGAGCAAGGGCGGTGCTTCGAGGGGTGCCATGGGCAAGGGTCCTAAACTTGGGGGTGGTGGTGGAAAGCGCTGAGTGTTGTAGTTTTATTTGTTACCTTTTTGGTGATTCTGTAGTTGTAGTTTTATTTGCTCTGTTTGATTTCTCATTTGTAAGATTTTGTTAAGAGAGTAGACTACTACTTCCTCCGTCGTGAATTGAATTGAATTGAATTATTGAATTGAATTAATTGCATAATTTCATTTTATTATTTCATCTATAATTTTTTTTATAAATGTTTAGATGTTTAAAGTTAAAAAATTTATATGTTAATCTTTGTAACATATTTTTTTTAAGTATATTTTTTGTGAATTTTTTTTATTACTTATCTGTACGAAAATTTATGTTAAATATTGAATTTTAAAATATAAAAATTAAATGAATCAATTAATTTATCATGGAGAGAGTATAATATTGGTCCATGAACAGTAGATGGAATTTTATCATGCGTAACTTGCTCTGTTTGATGTTTATTGATTTTCTGGGAAAAATAGGTTATTTTATCATTAATGTTTAGAGGTTGATAATTTTTTGTCACTAAATATTTTTTGGGGGCTAAATTACTATCAATATTTAGGAAATGGGTCATTTTACCACCGTTAAATAATTTGGCGGATTCCGTTAAAATATTTGGGTTAATATTGTTTTTCACTTTAAGGTTTCTAGATCTGACAAATTGATCCTTAAATTTTAGATTTCTAAATTTTGACCTCTATCTCCTTACCAATAGCATCCTACAATACCGCACCTTTGTCGTTGCACCACCGCCTCTCCGTCACTGCACTACCCCCTTCTATTGCTGCACCACCGCCCAATTAGTCAAAAATATTTTTTTTATTTTTTGTTTTTTATTTTTTGTTTTGTTTTTATAGGTACCAAACTTGTCTTGTTTAACCAAAGCATATTTGATCATGCATTCTATTTTTTTGTTATATTAGGTAGTGAAGTAAAATGAAATTTCAATTGATTCTTTAATTTTATTTCACTGAAAATTATAAGATGAATTTTATAATTAAATGTAACAAAATGGACATCTAGCCGCAGAGAAAAAATGCTATTAAAAAAATATTTCCTTGTAAAAATTATACGCATTACTTTATGAGTAGTTTAAAAAAAAAAAGATTGACTTATTTTTTTAAAAGGTAACCTAAGTTTTCATTAAAAAACTAAAAAAAATCTTGAATCTTAATAAAAAAATGATTAATTGGGCGGCGGTACAACGACGGATGAGGTCGTGGTGCAACGGCGGAGGGGCGGTGGTGCAGCAACACGCTGAGGCTGTAAGGTGCAACTGGTGGGAGAGGGAGGGGTCAAAATGTAGAAATCTAAAGTTTAAGCGTTAATTTATCAGCTTTAGAAATTTTAGGGTGAAAATAAAAATTAATCCAAAATAATTAACGAAATCCGTCAGTCAATTTAACGATAGTGGCAAAATAACCCCATTTTCCAAACATTGATGGTAATTTAACCCCTAAAAAAAGTTTAGTGATAAAAAATTATCAATCTTCAAACATTAATGATAAAATTACCCATTTTCGCTTCTTTTATCAATAACCAGTGTTTTGACCTGTTGGACATTTTATGTTCTTTTAGTTATTTTTTTTTAATATGTTAAAACAGTGCATATCAATTTTAAAAATTCAAGCTTTTAGCCGCGAACCAAGTGCCGCCGCTGCCATCCATCATGCTGCTTCGATTCAAGGCTCGTGCCGTTGACCGGAGAGCCGTGACTCCTGTTAGGAAGTATATCAGATAAATAAAACCTTATACACCCGCAAGTGAACGGGTCGAGCGTAGTATTCAATGAGTAATGGTCAAATCTATATAGACTAGATGTCCGAAATGCTAAAAAGCTAGAATACGTTATTTTATCTAGCTAACTAAACTAATCTAATGCATAAAAATAAATAGATAATCATATCAGGCATCGGGTCAAATGCTTCATGAATGTTAAACGAGTATAATTTATATTTGTTACTACAAGAAATAGATTTAACAATTACCGACAACTCTCGAATCGATTACTTACATGATGATCAAGATCGATCTCTCGTCTCGCACCAACGATAGGACTTTAAGTGCAAACCATAAATTCCCAAGTGACTTGACAAATCACTCGAACTAATTGCTTTTTGGCCAAAACTCGGAAAGATCGCTTTCGCACTTATTCCCGAACACCATATGCACCTCAAATCTCTAACCCCGAACACACACCATAATTAAACATGAAACAAGTTCCTAAAAACAAATATGCATCAATGACAACAATGAGAAATGATAAATAAACGATGAGATGATTCAAATGACGGTTTCGGCTTTCTCAAGTCACGGAACTTGTTTTTTTACCTCGACCAAGAACAACATCTTGTCTTGCACCGAGATGAAGACCATTATGTACGAGCTAATCTTATTCTTTTAAGTAACCCCTCCGAATTTCTCGACCGGAGCGGGAAACTCGTGCTTAACTCGTGACTTATGCCCGACGTCAAATCTCTCTCGAGTATTCGTCGAACGCGAAATAAACAGAAGCATACCGATAAATCATGCAAATGTCATAACTATACTAATTGAGCAACCAAGCATCACCAATTTCTCTTACGGAACAATTTAGAACATTTCAATCCACAAAAACCCAAACAGAAATTCAAGCAATTGATACAAATCACTAAAATTGATGATATAGCAGTCGATAGAAACTAAATTAAACAAACATTAAGCTGAAATTTAACTTTAAAAACAACCAAAGTTGGAGGTGAGCGGAGCTAGCCCGAAGAATGGCCGGAGAGGAAGCATCAAAGCTTGGGGTGAACTCCGATGATTTGAGGCTCGCCGGTGGAGCTCCGGCAGCGGCTGTGCCGCTTCTGGCGGAGAGGAGGCCGGGAAATGGGCTGGAGCGGCAGCAGCTGAAGTTTTTCGCAAAACCAGCTGCTGCCTCTGATGCTGACGGTGAAGCAGCTGGAGGGAGACTCGGCGGCGGTCGGTGGACGGTTAGCAGCGCCGGTGGTGGCTAGTGACTGCGAAATCTGGTCCGCCTCCTGCCGATGTTGCGCGACGGAGGAGAAGAAAGGAGAAGATCAGATCTGTTTTTTAATGAATGTTGGGTCAACTCCAACTCTACCATTCAATTATCTCATTTATTTCAACAAGACCCCATTTCTATGTTTCTTTTACATCCAACTCCTTTAACTTCCTTCTTATTTTATTTTTGTTCAAAAACTTCCAAACTTCTTGCATTTTAATCACTTTAGCTCATAACAAGCCAATTAAATACCTTCATGATTTTAACAGAGAAAATGTATAAAGACTAACATTTTTAGTCATAATTAAGCACAAATGGAGGAGAAAAAATGTATATAATATGTTTTCATCAACTCCGAGCGGGCTCAACTCCGAGCGGGCATCTGTCCTTCACCTCATGGCCTCCGTCTCAGTTTGCCGCGTCCAGTGATTATGAGTGGCGTTCCACTTTTTTTTTTTTTTTTTTGCATATTGGTTTAGTTCCTACTCCAGATTTGTCACCGACCCTCCTATATCACATGAAGCCACCGCCTCTTCCTACGCAGAACCGCCTCGAGACCTCTCTGTATGCACTGAACGTCGCTGGAGCCGCCGCATGCCTAGGGCTCTGAACAGGGTCATCACTTTCTTTGTAGATTGGCACTCGCTCTCACCGGGACTTTCCAGCGACACTATTGATCAACAAGGACTCCACCGGCTTGCTTTCGATCTCGCGTAGCTCCAGTTTCACGCCGTCAATTCCGACTGGGGGGCAGCTCTAACGCTTCATGCTTGGTGGGTGGGGCCAGGTCTAGGTAGATCTGACCAGTTCTCTTTTTCGTTATGGTTATTTGAAGTTTGGCTTGATTGGGATGGTAAGTTTGATCGGGTAAGGCTGGTCCCAATGGTCTGACGTGTGTCGTCAGTAACTTTATGAGACAAGAGACAAGTCCGGAGAGTATCTCTCTTTCATGCATATTGAGGAGGAGAAAGTGGAAGGGCTTGCGGGAAACAAGAAGGTTGGATACCCAACCTCGCTTCCAACCATGAATTTTTGGCAATGGACTTTGTCGGGTAAAGGGTCGGCCTGGCTGCTCCAATCTTACTTATGACTCAGAGTCTCTTTTGCTCATTTTCTTGTTAGGTTTTTAGGTGTTTTCGGTTCTGATGCACGTTCATTTGTTTGATATTTATGGTCTTAGGGTCTTGAAGTTGAGATTTCCACCACTTTTGGTTGGTTTTTGATACCCTTACTAACACACTGCCAGGATATATCAATACTATTTTACTTCTATAAAACATATTCAGGGTATTGGGTGTTAGATTTTAATCTTTTATCCATCCTGAGTTGTATAGTCTTTAGGTAGGGTAAAGCCTATTAAAAGTCAAATTATGGTGCAGGTAACATGTGTTTGTCTGCTCTTTCTAGTGCTATAATCATGTTAGCACATAATTTTAGTCCGCATCCATGTTCATATTTATTTTGTAATAGTTATCTATTACTTTCTCGTCACTATTTAATAGTTACGTTTGATTTTTGAACTTCTCAATTTTTTATTAGGAAGAAATTTCTCAAAAAAATTTAAATTTTTTTTTTTAGAAATTAGACACATTGATTTGTTTTTGTGTATATATGTTACTTAACTTTATATATCAAAATATAAAAAAAAATAATACATAAATTAAATACTGAAAAAGAAACGTAACTATTAAAAAGAGACGGAGGGAGTAATAAAATGAGCATCTATTTTTTTTTTTAAAAAAAATCAAGTTTTTGCCAATATGTTTTCAAAAGAACGTACTGTAAGGTAGGAGCGAGATCCAGCCGAGCCCGACTGATTCGAGCTTGGGTTCGGCTCGAGCTCGGCTCGAACTCTTTCAAGCCCGATAATTCGAGCTCGAGCTCGGCTCGATGGTTCATGAAGCTCGAGCTCAGTTAGGTTCACGAGCTCGTTAGTCTCGAGTTCGTTAAAACAGAATACAAAACTTGTTTTATCCTACTTTCTTAACACTTCAAATCATCTACTTTCTAATGCATCATGTTCCATACCAAGCTGACAGAGTAAACATCCCATAGCAAAGGAATAGAGTAAACATCCCACAGCAAAACAATAGAATAAACATTCCATAGAAAATTCATAGGAAAATTCCATAGAATACGCATAAACTTCCTTAACCTACAGGATTGAAATTGGGATAGTACTGCTATTTACTGATGCACATATACTCATATAAATTCTTTGCAGTGTTATCAAACCACCTGATTCTTCAGTTTCCTCAGTGAGATTGAAATTACTTTTTGATTCCAGTTGTTCAAAAAAATTTAGTGGCAGCAGAAACAAATCACAGTCCCCAGGTATATTTGCATCTTTCACCTTGAGAATAGAAGAGAGAGCTGAAAGAACGTTGAATAGAGGAGCAGAATTTATCTGAAAATGACAAAATAATCTGAAAGCAATCAAGCACTAATCTGAAAATGACAAAATAAGCAATCAAGCAATCAAGAACTAATCTGAAAGCAAAAGAATTAATCACATCGGGAAACAAAAAAATTAAACAACTAACTGGAATCTCCGTTCTTGCGGCTGGGCGAGCAGGAGCTGGCGAGGTCCGTCTGAAATTAACGGTGGAAGGCTCGGAGCGACGGTGGAAGGCTTGGTCCGCTTGGAGCTGAGGCCGGCTGTCGCGACGGTGGAAGAAGATTCACCTACTGTCCGCGTCGATCGCGATTCGCGACGGTGGAAATGGAGCTGAGGCTGACGGCGAGGTCCACGGAAGGAGGGAAGTGGATGAAGGGGGACAGCGGCAGGGAGCCACGGAGGCTTTGGCGAGGGTTGCTTCGCTGGTCGACGATGGTGAACGAAGAAGTCGATGGAATTGGGAATGGGGAATTGAGGATCAGGGATTACAGAATACGGGTGGGGGTCGGGGTGGGACTGGGTAGTGGGCTGGGTACGGGTTAGGGTGGGACTGGGTAGTGGGCTGGTATGGGTATCTGATAGTATTTTAGACAAGGATATTTTGGTATTTTCATGTAAGCTCGATAAGGTCCGCGAGCCCAATCGAGCCGAACATCTGATTTTCGAGTCTAAGAATCAGCTCGAGCTCGAGACTCATGAAACTCGACTGGATGGGTTTGTCAAAGCTTGAGCTCAGCTCGGCTCGATTCGTTACTCAGCAACTCCGGCAAACGTTGCAGCTGTCGTTTTCAGACTTGTTTTTACGTCGAGCCTAAACGTAGAAACTAGGCCTGGTTGATGCAGCCCAAACTGGTGGGAACTGGGCCTGGTTGATGGAGCAAGTGTTTTTAATACTCCCTCTAATAAGCGTAATGTTTGACATATTTTAGTTTTCAATGTTTGATTTAAATTTTTATTATTATAAATGATAATAAAAATTAAAAAAACTATAATTAAAAAATATAAATTTTAAATTATGATAAATATATGAATTATTTAATCTTATATATTTGATTATAAGTGAAAAAAAAATCATAAATTAAATATTGTGAAACAACAAATCAAAGAATTTTTATAAGACAAAGTGAGTAGCATCTCTATCATTTTCTTTTGTTTCCTTCTATGGGTGTAGGGATATTAATCGAGTAGGTCTGATAAGGTTTGTGTCGGGTCATTTGGATCCGTGTTGAGATCAGGTTGAGCTGACCTCAGGTCAAGTCGAGTTTGGGTTGCTTCGGTCGAACTTATTTCTTGTTGGGTTCGAGTCATTTAGGTTTCAGGTTATTCCGGGTTGGGTTTCAGGTCATTCGGGTTTCGAATTGTTTTGCATTCGGGTTGGTTTGGGTTAAAATCATGTTGACAAGAATTTCATTTTCGGGTTACTTCTGACTTAAATTGATTAGAGATGGTCGTCACACGACTGTACGAGCACTATTGGCCGGAATTGGAACCACTCTCGCAACCCATCCACAAATCAACCATTTTTCTTGAACTGATGACCAACCTCGAGCTCACACGTAATTGTGTCAGCGACTCTTTTCCTTAACTGCAAACTGCAGCTCAACATCGAAAACGAATCGATGACTAGTCAGAAGCATAAAAACTCAAGCGGTACGAATATAGATTTGCCCGGAGTGCACATGGAACTGTTGGTCAGCTCCTCTACCCTTGAGCTCCAAGCTGTAGCTCAACATTGACAGCGACTCAGTGATGCTCTCTGAGTCTCGGTTACATAATAGCTCGTTGGTGTCTTCTATTTCCGTGAAGATCTACCTTGATTTAAATGAGTTAAATTTAAATCAAATATAACAATGTTGAGCTATTGATATCCGAACCTTATCTCCTTCAATATATATATAATTCGAGTCATTTCGCATTCTTTAGAGGTCATTTTGGGCTCAAATCATTTCAGATTCAGATTGTTTCAACTTTGACCTCAATGAGATTCGTGTCATTTCGAGTTCGAATCGTTACCTTTTTTGGTCCGTTTGAGTTCAGGTAGATTGTTCGGATCAGGCCGGTCTTTGACATTCTTAGATGGAGCGCATGATGGTGACAAGTTATGTAATAGTACAAAACTTGAGCAAGAGATGTAATTTGCGGTTAAAAACATGACATAGAAATATAAAGTGTCAATTACACCACAGACAATGAAAAAGACCGCAACAAAAACAGCACAAAGGTCTCTTGTTTTCACACCTCTGTTTTGTCTTCTCTGTTTCTTGAAATACTTATATATATTCCTCACAAATTTCTTTAAACCTCCCAAACAATTCCATCACTTGTTTCTTGCTAGCTTCCTTCTGCAACCATCTCTCTTGGACTTAATTTGTTCTACCTCAAAAGAAGAGGGGAAAAAAGAAAGAGCAGAAAAAAAATCTCCACCAGGTCATTAATGGCTGTAGCTGGGGTGAAGTGGTGGAGTTTCAGACTCTCAGGAGTTGCTTTAATGGGGATTCTGGTTGTGTTCACATTGGTTACAGCTGAAGAAGTTTCTGGTAGGAATGAAACAGAACAGTTGGGAAAGCAGGGGACTTCACATTATCACCATGAATGGCCTGTAAGTGATGAGTTGTTCTTAAAATTTTACTGTCTCAATCCCAAATATGCTGTCATTTTTAATTTACTTATACAGATTAAGATTGTCTTGATTATTAACTCATTTTATATAAATTTTGACTCATTTTATATAAATTTTGACTGTTATCTTTTTCTAAATCGATTCCTAACCCTTTTTCAATTTATTTCCTGAATTCTTTGAGTGAGTACATTTATAAATATAAAAATGGATTAAATTAAAATAAAAATAGTAAAATATCATTTTATTAGATTTTTTTTTTTTTTAATATTGTGACAACACATTTTAAATGGAGGGACTAATTCATTTTTGCAAGTGTGGAAGGTGATATTGTTTGTATTGCAGGAGCTGAGATTTGGGTGGAAAATTGCTGTGGGGACAATAATTGGGTTACTTGGAGCAGGATTTGGAAGTGTTGGTGGTGTTGGTGGAGGCGGAATCTTTGTTCCTATGCTTGCTCTGATTATTGGGTTTGATCCAAAATCATCAACAGCCCTATCAAAGTGTAAGTTGTTGTTGGTACTAGCATGATATTTCTCCGTTCGTTTTTTATAATTACATTTTTTTTTTCATCATTGAATTTTTATATTTTTTTTCAATTTTTTAATATATAAAATTAAATAATTTATATATATAAAATAAATTAATGTGTATTAACAGTTGGATACGAGGGGATTTAATTGTATTGGGCTTTAAGAGCCCACTTTTAATGTAGGTTTTAGTTTAGGTTCCTTCCAAACTTCATTTTTGGGTAAGGGTGTTGTATCTTTTATATTTTCTTATTAATAATAAATAAAAAAACATTGTTGTTCAAAAATAAAATAAAAAATCAATGTATATAATTTTTAGAAATATTTTTCTTTTTAAGTTTTTTGAGAAAATTCTTTGTAGTGAAAATTTGAGTCAAACAAAAGATCGAAAATCAAACGTAATGTTTAAATAGGGACGGAGGGAGTAGATGATTAGAACCGAGTAAAGGAATTTGAGTAAAAAAACACAAATTTGAAATTCAAATCCTTTAAAACATTTGGGACTCATGGAGTATTAAGAATTGAATCAATTTTTATTACTCCATCGACCCAGATATTATGTCGATAGATAGAAAATTAACTCGAAAGAAATTACGTCGAAATTATTGTGAGGTGAAGATCAACATTGTAGTTTAAATGCTATTCAAATATTGTTTTTATTGTTAAACATTAATTTAAACCTCTAACGCTAATCTCGAACATCTTTCTAAAAGAAGCCTTATTAAGGGTGTGTTTGACAACAACTTTTTAAAATAACATTTATATTTTGAAAAAATTACTATCTACGTGTAGTTTTTTGTGTTTAGCTGTAATTGTTTGATTTTAATCATTAAAAAAATATCTAAACGCTATAACTATTTGAAACAACTATTCCGAGACAACCCCTAAGTGTTTAATTTGGTTGTTAGGCATGATTACGGGTACTGCTGCCGCAACAGTGTGTTACAACATAAGGCAGAGGCATCCAACACTTGAGGAGCCACTGATTGATTATGATCTAGCACTTCTGTTTCAGCCCATGTTGGTTCTTGGAATAAGTCTGGGAGTTGGCTTCAATGTCATTTTTGCTGACTGGATGATCACTGTTCTGCTCATCATTCTCTTTTTAGGTAATTAATTAATTGAGTATTATTACCTTTATCTTTAATGTATTGTCTCATTTCTTTTTTAAGTTATAAAAGAAATAAGACAGCAAATTTGGGAAGGATGGAGTATAGCTTTTTTCATTTTGGAAAAAAGAAAAAGACTTGTTGTTTTCTGTGGGGAAATTTGTTTTGTGATAGTTACAATTTACATGCATGTGCAATATGCAGGGATGTCCACCCGGTCTTTCCTCAAGGGTATTGAGACATGGAAAAAAGAAACCATTAAGATGAAGGTAAGTTACTGTATTTGTAGTAGATGAAAAAAATGTAAAATTTTCTCACACAGAAACATTTTAGTATGTTTTCTATTAAAAATTTGGAATTTCAATCTTATTTTAATATTTATTTAATTATTTTAATGAGGGTTAGTAATCTAATGTAGCAGTTTTCACTTTTTTCTTTTTCGTTTTTAATCAGGAGGAGGAGGCAAAACGAGAAGCTAAGCGTGAGTTTTATGAAAATACAAATTAGTAGTATTTGAAATCAATTTTGGTACTAATATACTGCCTAAAAGACTTAGATTTTCTCTTTGTCTTTCCTTTTTTACCTTTTGTTTTGTGCCCTTTGGTTTGAAAATAATGATCAGTTGATGGTGCCAAACAAGTGGAAGTTAGGGTCCCAAATGAAGGTGAAGGATATGGAAGAGAAGGCAAGGAAATAAAGAAATTAAAGGTAAGCAATTTATGCTTTGCTAAGTTTAAATTAATAATTAAAAAACAGAGAGTAGGTTTTGAAATATTGCTATACACTACACTTGAGTTTTTTCCCCTTTTCCCCATTAAATCCCTCCCCTTCTTCTTGGTTCAGGTTTCTCTTTTAAAGAACATTAAGTGGAAGGAGCTGGGAATTCTTGTAGCTGTGTGGGTTGCAGTGCTTGCATTACAAATTGCTAAGGTAATTAATTAACTTCCTAGTTTAAGCACTACACTAAATTGAATCCATGCTACTTCTTTATGTGTTTTTTGTTTACTTGAGATTTAAGTGAGATTTTTTTTTTTTTTTTTTTTCGGTTGATGGTTTGTAGAATTACTCAGGAACATGTTCAGCAGAATACTGGCTACTCAATATTGCACAGGTACACTTAAATTAAATAAAGTTTTTTCTATAAAGTACCTATAAAAACATATCTATTTTCAAAATATTATTTTCTGTTTTTTTTTTCTTTTCTTTTTCCCTTTAGGATTCCTAATAATGACTTGTATAAAGTACAATATATAGTAATAATTAATTTAATTGTTCTAGCTAGTAGTAGAAATTAATTGTGACTAATGAATTTCATATATAATCTGCAGGTTCCAATTGCTGTGGGAGTAACATCATATGAGGCAGTTAGTTTATACAAGGGAAAGAGAAAGATTGCATCAAAGGGTGAGCAAGGCACAAAGTTGAGGGCTTACAAGTTGGTCATTTACTGTTTATTTGGAGTATTGGCTGGCATTGTTGGTGGCATGCTTGGCCTTGGAGGAGGTTTCATTTTGGGTCCTCTATTTCTTGAGATGGGCATTCCACCCCAGGTAGAACCAATCAACATCACTAACTTCATCAACTTATTCTCATCAAGCAAAAGAAAAAAGAATAAAAAAGAGAGGGAGAAAAAAAAAAAAAAAACTTCATGAATTTTTTTATTTATTATACACACATTCATGGATGGATATGATATGTGAATCCACATGGTCTCAAATGCTTTATGTGACTAATTAGGATATTTTCAACAATACTCTTCTTATTTCATTAATATAAAAATATTACAAAACAAACCAGAATAGCATAAACTAAAAGAGAGACTAACCAATTACAAACCTATCCTTAAAATCGAAGTAACTAAGTAGTTGCAAGTGACACCAAAACTTAATTTTTAGTATTCTTTACTTCGTCTAAAGAGGCCACATAACACTATAGAGGCTATGACGGATAATTCATCTAAATCTGACTCTCAATACTCCTGATATGTTTTATAAGAGTAAAATGGTATCGACGGATCACGAGAGTCCGCTAGTAATTAAGAAAGTCAAAAGTAAAGCCTGATTGATAAAATTAGCAACTACCAAGGACTGACATCAATAGGGGAAAACTAAATAGCGTGCAGCGGAAGAAAAAATGATATAGACCACTAAATAAAACTCTGTGTCGTAAACAAATCCAGAGTAGCCAGACCGACTGCTTACCTAGCCAACTTTGTGGCCAGAGTTTCATGACCGACTGCTTACCCAGCCAACTCTGTGGCCAGAGTTTCATGGTTGTGGGCGAGGCTAGATATCCAACCTCGCCTTGTCTGCTTCCACAATCACAATTGTATTCTTCTCTACTATCTTACCAATCCCCACTTGCAGCGACTGCTAAAAAAAGTAGATTGTAGACGCATTAGAACCATCAATGTGCAAGCAACGATTACCTGTTCTCCTAGGATGAACTAAACAGAGGCCGTCGTCGCACCCAAAGAAGCCAAACGCCACCGCACCCAAAGCCCGTCCGACCTCTATGAACAAACATAAACAAAGCATGGCGATGGGCTGGGGAAGAAGACCAGAGACACCCATGACCCTCCGCCGCTGAATCAGCATGCCATCGTCCAGCGATCACAAAAGCCAGAGATCCCGAGCTTCTCCGCTAGAAGCTGATTGATTCCTAGAGACAAAGGTGGGCGGTCAGAGAAAGAGCTCCTGACACCAGATGGCCGCAACCGCCGGCCATTGAGAGTTGGCAAGGACAACGCTCTTAGCTCAAAAGGAGAGAGCGGCCCCGTTTGGCAACAACCTTTTAAAAGTAGCTTTTGCGTTTTGAAAAGCTATCTACGAGTAGAGTTTAGCGTTTAACTGTAGCTGTTTGATATTGACCGTTAAAAAATTATCCAAAACGCTACAGCTACTTGAAACAGCTATTGCCAAACGTGGCCAGCATCACAAAAATAATTAAGATCAATAGCCACTTCAACGAGCGTTTACATTTCTCTTTTTTCTACGCGGAAAATGGTAATTTTATCATTGAAGTTCATGAAATCTTTAAATTCGTCATTGAAGTTTATTTTGAAGTGAGAATGCCACCAACGTTTTATTGAATGAATAAATTTTCCACTAGACGTTAAATTTCTAAGTTGGCGCTCATATGACATGCCACATGACGATTAAGTGGACATTGATTGTACATTTTTGTAGGATTAATATTTTAATTTTATTTAAAATTTTTAAAATTATAAATTCAACTCTTAAATTGTGATAATTTTTAAGGTGAAATTAAACATTAATCGTACAAAATGTACAATCAATGTCCATTTAATCGTCTCGTGGCACGTCACATGAGAGCCAAATGAGATAGTTTAATGTTCAGTCACAAATTTACCTATTCAATAAAACGTTGGTGACATTCTCGCTTTAAAATGAACTTTAGTGACAAATTTAGAAATTGGTGGTAAAATTACCCTTTAACCCTATTATCTCAGCTTTTATCTCTTTTGATAGTGTCAAACAAGAATATAAATATTAAATTATTCAGGTACACATATATTTCTCTTTATTCAGACTATCCATGCTAAAAAAAAATGATAAAACTATATTAGCTAAAAACTTTAGGGGTATATGGAAGAAGTGAAAAATTGAAGCAAAATTAGAAAGATAGACATTTGAACAAACTGATAAAAAACATGTATAAGAAATAAAAAAATGACATAAATTATACTTCCTCCGTCCTGAATTAATTAGCTCATTTGACAATTACGTTTCAAAGTTCAATGTTTGACCCAAATTTTCATAAAGATAAGTAATGAAAAAATGTTCCAAAAAATATATTTAGAAAAAGTATGTTGCAAATTATGATTGAAATATAATTTTTTTAACTTTAAACATTTAAACATTCATGAAAAAAAATTATAGATTAAATACTGTGAAACAGTAAAAAAAAAATGGTTCAATTAATTCAGGACGGTGAGAGTCATAGATAGACCGTCAAGATGATATAATAAATAAGTCAAGAACAGATAAAATTCTACATGTAAAGCTGAAGCTCCCAAACGTTATATGATTTGAAAACAGGATCCACCTACAACATATTCATAATTACGCATGATCATAGACCACCTCCACCTATGCCATATTAAACGAAATAAAAGTAAATCGATCTTTGTAAAGATACCTGAGAAGAACAAAAGAACAAACAACTTCATCTGCATAGAAAACCAGTGTCACCAACTATAATAAAAAACTATCCTCCCAACAATCCAGATCCGTAATAGAATATGAACGGTGGAAACGGACTTAAAATTTCCACTACTCATATATATAGTAGTCTCATCTCTCTAGGTAGGGAGTCTCGCTCCCTACCGTTGCCACCACCTCAGACGACACAACTATTTCCTCTACACCAACCCGAGCCCACTTATGTCCGCCATACTTCCATGCAACCCACCATAGCAATAGCAATAGCACCAGATGGAACCGGGGGACCAACCATCCGCACTTAATTGCAAAAAAGATAATAATTGTGGATCAACCAAAACCTTCAAAGTGGCCCCCACCAACCAAAAACTGTCCAAGCCTGTAACAAAGGCTTTCTCACCGGCCCGAACCTTCAGACGAAACGGACCAACCCCAACACAAAGGGGAAGAGGCTCCAGAGGGGATTTCTGCGCCGAGACCAGGGAACCCACCGGAGAAGGACGAGGTCGGTTCCTGGGTTGAACCGCAAGCCCTGTGCGAGCCAGGCTCCGGCAGAGGCGAGCCCGGCGAACCCAACAGAGCGGAATCGCAGACCGCGCGCCGGTGAGGAGCATCAACAGCCGCTTCATGAGAACCCCCAACAACAGTCCGCATCGGTCAGCCGCACAAGGAAAATAGAATCGCCGGCGGCGGCGCTCCAGAGGGGCCATAAGCAGCGGTGGCGAAAACCCTAGATCGAGGGAAACTAAATCCATCCAACACCACCCGAGAAGAAAACCAGAAGCCACGTCCGCCCCGCTCCGGCAAACGGCGACGATTGCGTTGAGAGTCGCACGAAACCCTAGCCATCGTTAGGACTCCTTTTTGTTTCACTTACTACTCCGTATTAAACCGGATTCAACTCTTTATTTCATCTTTCAATTTTCATGGACCCTATTTCAATTAATAGTAGTTGAAGTAGTGAAAATCGTAGAAAATAATTGAAGCTGTTTTTATTTAAATTATCGATTTTATTAATTCTGAAATTATTTAAAAATGTTAACAAAATTTAATGATCCTTTTAAAATTAAATCCAAAAAAAAAAAAAACAAATGGAGCGAGAAAGTCACGTAGTGATTATTTTTTGGTTTATAATAAATTAATTCTAATTTAATCATAAAATTTTATTTTTTTATATAAATAAACTCTTATATTCTCTAAATTTAATATTATTAATTATTCATCTTTAAAATAAATAATGATATTTTTAATTAATTTATAATAATATATATTATTATATTATATAAAAATTATTTTATGATAAATCTATAAAATAAATATTTTATTATTAATATATAAAAAAATAATGATTCACTAATTTAATTAATCGGATTGGTTAAATTTTAAATCACTAATTTAATGGGTTTTATGATCGTTTCGATTTTTTAAACCATGCCTCAAACGAAGCTGCATCCGAAACTGAAAAGAAAACCAATCACAGAAATTTGCGGCAAGTCGATCATGGAGAAGGTGAAACAATTTCTGGAGCATCAAGACGAACAGTCGCAGATCATTTCGCATCTCAAGATTCCTCCTCACCCAGTCGGATCCTCGAGTTTCTACGAGGATTTCGCGTTGCGTGGAATTCGGGTAGACCGGGTCGAACCCGGGATGGTGTTCTGCACTTTCAAAGTTCCTGCTCGACTCACTGTAAGATTTTCAAAAAACCCAGAAGCGATTCTGATCGTTCCGAGTTCACCCTTTCCAAATAATTTCTGGGTCGTCGTTGTTTTCTTATGGGTGTAGGACAATGACGGGAATTTGGCATCTGGCGCTATCGCGAACCTCGTTGATGAAGTTGGTGCTGCTGCTGTTCATGTCGAGGGTCATCCTATGGACGTTTCGGTAGACATGACGATTTGCTTTCTTGGGCAGGCAAAGACTAATGTAAGCGAAGCTTCGATTTCAGCCATTTTTTTCTGCAGTTTAGGTTGTTAATAGACATGTCGATTTTGCAGGACGAACTGGAGATAGTATCAAGAGCTTTAGGACAGAAAGGAGGTTATAAAGGTACAAATGTTTTTATTAGGAACAAGGGAACTGGAGAGCTGATTGCTGAAGGTCGACATTCATTGTTTGGTAAACAAGCTAGTAAACTCTAGATTATTGTTTCTATAGTTTGTTATAACAAGTGCTCTGAAAAATCCATCCGGGTTTATAGTGGAGGTAGTTGTGCTCTTTTTTTCAGCTCTGTTATTCCGATGAATGTATCGTATCCTAAATGCATACGTAATATTTTCTTTCCAGTCTTTATAGCACCTCAATCTCAGAAGGAAATTCATGTTCTTGTACATTTTTACAAGCCTTCTCGGATGGCACTCACCTGTATGAGCATACATGAACTTAGGATAAAATAGTTGGAATGGGAACTCTCACTTCAAAGAATTATCTGGTGCAAATTCCTTACAGTGGAAGTGAGAAAAACATCATTTTTTAATGGGTAGAGTATAGTTATTCAGTTATTGGCTGGCAGAAGTTGATTTAGCATTGTTAACTTACAAAGTTATGATAGACAATTGTAATAATACATGAAGATATTGTGCTAATGTCTCTGGACAATCAGCCATCTCAAGAGGGAGTTTTTGTGCCAATTCCGTGAGTTGTGTGGAAACTAGTCATTCCTCTTAACATGAAATTACATCACTAGATGGCTCTAGATATTCACTCTTAATTTGCAAGACAACAATAATAATAAGCAGCACATGCATAACCTTAGTGGTTGTGGACCTGATTTAAGGAATTGTTGTGCTGAACAATAATAATAAGCTCATGGATTCTGCAGCTTTTGTCCTTTTCCCCATCGTTTTCCCTTTTCTTCCTGTTTTAGCATGATTCTGGTGCTGGTGCTTGAGTTTTCTTCAGCAATGAGCTATATGTTAGTATTTTTTTTATTACCTGTTTTTCCTAGTTATATCAATGGTCTAAAAACATATGTACGTTCTGCACCTTTCAAAACTCTACCAAGCGACCCCATATATCAATTAGCCAAGGCAACATAACCTCTCATGTTCCATTTCCGGGTTAGCTCTTTATTCTTTATTCTAATACTGTCAAAAGACAAAAACTATTCCATCCTTAACCTTAACTGTTGACATGACGAGCAGCCTCAGCAGTGGCAAAACGCTTGTGATTCAAGTAGAACACAATCCGCACCACCAACTTAGACAATCCAAATGAAATACCAACAAGGTAGGTACAGTAGCTCTGTGTAAAAAGAAACAAACAAAATAATTACAAATTGATATATGGGGTTATGGTGCCCTGTCTCATTACAAATAATTACAAATAATTACAAATTGAAAGTGGAACATGAGAACTTATGGTGCCCTGTCTCATTGATATATGGGGTTGCTTGGTAGAGTTTTGAAAGATGCAGAGTGTACATATGTTTTTAGACCATTGATATAACTAGGAAAAACAAGTAAAAAAAATACAGAACATATAGTTCATTGCCATATGTCTCAAAGAGCCTTACCTTTAATTTTCTTTTAACTGTGCACATTTGCTGAATTTCATTAGCATGGTTCAAACTCACAAATATAAAAGAGTGCCTATGGCTATGGACTGCTTTTACATGTTTGTGTATTATTGGGGAACAGTATTGTACATCAACTAACAGAGTTGCTGCTACCCTGCAATCAATGGAGAGCCCCCACAGCTGTTTTGTATGTGTACCACTTCGCGATCAGAAGGTAAGCTCCCAAGTTTAGCACACTCATGGCCATTAAAAGCCAGAAGAAGTAGTCAAGGTGCCCATAGTTCAAGTTGTCTGGTATCCAACCTAGTTGTCCATTCCTCGCAGTAATACTTGCAACAATTGTCACAAGTAGAGAGCTCAAATAGTTTCCCAATGCAACAATTGTAAGTGATAAGGCAGAGCAAAAGCTTCTCATTGCATCTGGCGCTTGTTCGTAGAAAAACTCCAGCTGACCAATAAATGTGAAAACCTCTGCACATCCAATGAGGAAATACGGTGGAACCTGCCAGAATATTGACATCGGCATTTCCTTTAGCTCATAGTAGTTATGCCTTCTTACGATTCGAAGTCTTATGAGTTCAAGAACAGCTGGAGCCAGCATTGCAAATATTGAGATAAAGAGGCCGATGCCCATGCGTTGGAGCTGTGTTAGGCCACTCTTATGGCCGGTGAGTTTTCTTGTTATTGGAACTATGATTCTGTCATAAACAGGAACCCAGAAGATGACACTCAGCGTGTCAAAGATCGAGAGTGATGCTGGTGGGATCTTGAAGTTGGAGTTACCTACTCTTGTATCCATCCTTTCACCTTGTAGCACAAATAAGCTGCCCATCTGGCTGTAGACAGCTGCAAAGATGATCCCTGTTGCCCATATCGGTAGCAAACGAACTATAGATTTCAGCTCTTCTACTTGGGTTACTGTGCTGAGTCGCCATGGATTTACTTTGTCCTTGATATGATCCGATTGGTTTTCGACTGCAGCCTTATCAAAGAAGCTGAAATATGCATCAAGAGATTAATATGTTTGAAGGTACATACTTAAACAGGCCTTTCTGAATTTTAAGTTTATTCAGAAACTTACCTAAAGTCTTCTGTATGGTCAAGCTTGCGGCTTCCCTTTATACTGGAAGCCTCATTAGTATTCTCATAAAGAAGAGATTTATCTGCAGGAACTTGAACTCTGCGTTTCCTGATGGAAGCAGTTAGCACCTGAGACATGCGCGTGAGAGGGCTGCCGCCTGGTATCTGGTACCTATAAAGGCGAGTACCAGAGAAGAAACTGACAACAGCTATCGCCATAGCGATCGCAGGTATCCCGAAACCCCATCCCCAGCTGACGTTGTTCTGCACCCACACCAGCACGGAAGCTGCAATAAGAGCACCTACATTTATTGAAAAATAAAACCAGCTGAAGAAAGAACTCTTATACGTCTTCTCAGATTTGTCAGTGTCATCGAACTGATCAGCTCCATAGGACGAGACGCAGGGTTTGATCCCTCCCGTCCCAAGTGCTACCATGTAAAGTGCTAGAAAGCAAACTGCACTCTGTGTCCTTGTTGGGTTACAATCATTTTCTGTATAGCATCTTGGCCTTATTCTGTTCACTGATGCAGACAGTGACAAGAGCGTCATTCCCTGTATCAGAGCACGTACTCGAGCATCAGTTAGGCATTCTCGGATCATGAAAAACAGAACTTTTTTTAGTCGCTTACAAGGACATAAACAACAGAGAAACAGGCAATGGTCCAGTATCGTCCCAGATAAGAATCTGCAAGGAACGCTCCAATCAAAGGTGTGATGTAACAAGTTCCACTCCAGTTCTGGTTATTTCTAGCAGCAACAGAACTCTGCTGATTCAGCCTGTGCTTGAAGTAAATCACCAGGTTCGTGCTCATCCCGTAGTAGGCCAGCCTCTCACAGAATTCATTCCCTATCAGATTCAGCACAACAACTTATCTACTAGCTTTTTCTGAACTGATAACATGTTTGAATTATTCATTGGCTTCAAGTTACCTATGATGAAGGGGCAGGCCTTCAGTGTTCCAGTTTTCTTCTTGTTGGCCGGATTTCCGCGGTAATCAAGCATCCCATCTTTTGTGTAAGTATCTTCTTCTTCTTCTGCCATGTGAGCCCTGAATCAAGAAGAGTTAGAGATATCGATATGTAAAAGAGTTGGATCAGATCGCTGTGGCTGAAGTATGGTCAACGCCAACACAGTCTGTGGGTCTCTGGATTTTTCAGGTATTGAAATATCAATTGGCCCCCACTGTTATATGCTTGTATGAATTTTGCAGGCGCTGGACCTTTTATAAGTATTATTTGTCGCATCCTATTGGAATCGGCTACTTGTTGCAAGTCAGTGTTGAAAGCTGATGTGATGAGATCCTTTAAGATTCCTTTGTTACTGTGGAAATTGTGGTTTCATAACGAAAATGAAGTGTGAATGTAATAATTTTGGGAAGGACTAGAAACATTTAATTGGACAGTTGCATGTATACTTTTCCACTAAAATTGTGATAAAGACATATTCAATCCTATAGGTTTGAGATTTGTTTTTTTTTTTTTTTTATGAAAATAGGTTTGAGATTTTTAATGATGCAATCCTATAATTTTGGACTTTCACAAATTGATCCTAAATTGAGAAAGAATCTAATGAAGCAGACCTAAAAAATTTTGAGCAGAATTTTAGATTATTTAAGTTTTTAGTTAACTACGAATCCTATGATTTTGGATTTTCACAAATTAATTCTAAATTTTGGAGGAATCTAATGAAACAGTCCTAAAAAATTTTGAGCAAAATTTTAGATTATTTAAGTTTTTAGTTAACTACGTTATGAGACCTATGTTTTAGAAAATTTTATTTTATGCAAATTTGGCTCTAATACTAATTCTAATCCAGACAACTACACAATAAATAATTAAGAAATCTTCTAAGATGATAAAAAATAATTAATATAAATGAGACGTTAATAATGCAAAAGACGACACACAAATTTATTTAGATATTAAATAATTTATAAAATCTGATGAATATTAGATATAGCTAGGCTTTTAAGCATCAACGCACAGTTTTATCTATAATCATCTGGTATGATTATAGATGGAGTGTTTTATACTTTACCTTTTCATTTAGATTATTCTTTTTCGTGTTTCTTAGAAGCATATTTGACCAAACGTTTAAATATTCCGGTTGTTGATTAACATATTTGATTTCAAAATTTTAAAAGTTATCTGTTAACGATTTTTATTCCTTACAATCCTTTGAACTTTGTCTTACTGTTGAAACACGACTTGGGTCATAAGCAATAAAAATCTTGAAAGTAATTTTATTAATTTCCAAACTTGGAAATGTTTTTAAACAATGTGTGTGTTGCCCGTGGTTCGCAACTCGCAACGAGAGCATTTTAACGTTACATTTGACATAACCGTATGAAGATCAAAACTCAATAAAGATGCAACAATAATATAGTTAAGATATCATATAATTCTGCAACTTCGTATGCATCATAGCAATGTTGGTAATAATTATGTACCTTTTCATTAAAACAACCCTCTAGATATATACCAACTCTCCTCTTCTCTTCCAATACATGATTTTTCAAATTAGCTTCTTCAGTTCGTTCATCAACAAACAACAAACAGTTGATGCTTCACTTCATGCATTCTTCCAATCTCTAGAAGATCATCATCAGCAATGTCAAATCCTGTTAACGACCAGGCATGCATGCTTTTTTCAATAAATTAGAGATGTGTGCATATATATGTCAAAAGATTTATCTGTAAATGATCACATCAGAGGAGATGGTCTCTTTGGTTGTCTTCAACCTACGCGACAGGGCGTACCACTAGTGGAAGAGTGTTGCCGGGGAGAGGGCAACACAATATGCACGACGGGGACGTAGGGACTCTGACATGAAGTGGGAGGAGTTCTCTCACGTATTTCTAGAGAAGTGGATTGGACCTGCCGTCCGGGATCACAGGCAGACAGAGTTTGATCAGCTCACCCAGTGGAGCAAGACTGTTACAAATTACGAGTACGAGTTTGATCGGCTTGTGTGGTATGTTCCCCAA
>JBBYHH010087333.1:0-15245 GCA_038382905.1 Daphne laureola
CTGGAGAGCGGAAGAAGGCTGAATGTTGACCAAGAAGGTGGCGGTGGAGACGGCCTCAGTCCAAAAATGATGCGGGACAGAAGAGGCAATCATAAGCGCACAAATTGTCTCAAAGAGATGATGATGTTTGTGCTCAGCAACACCGTTTTGAGCATGAGCACTAGGACAGGAAAACTGGGACAATGTGCCCTGCTTAGCAAGAAAGCCACGAAGATGACGAGAAATATACTCGCCAGCAGAATTCGCACGGAAAACACGAATGAGAGTGTCAAACTGAGTATGAACCATAGTAGCAAAGGTCTTAAAGATACACAAAACCTCGCTATGAGAAGACATGAAATAAATCCAAGCGTGGCGAGAAAAATTATCTATAAAGATAATATAGTAACGATAACCTCGTTTTGAAACAAAGGGGGCCGGACCCCATACATCAGAGTGTACAAGATCAAACGGACCCTGAGACACTGACTCACTGTGAGTCTAAGGTAGATAAATCTGTTTATCAAGCTTACAACCCTGACAATGTAAAGATACGTCTCCTGAGACAGACCCTAGAAGACCATGACGAACTAAAGATGACAGACGCGATCCAAAAATATGACCTAGACGATGATGCCACTGCTGGAAGGAGTTGGTGGACGAGGCGGTGCAGGAAGCAGATAGACTGACGACGACAACGGAAGGAAGACGAAGCCAATCAAGCTTCCAGAGGCGCTGGGAGTCAATGAGCTGAGGGCCACAACCAACCAGAATTCCCGTGCCGCGATCCTGGACAGAACAAGAGTCGGTATCTAGGATAACACGACAACCATGATCAGCAAGCTAACCAGCGGACATAAGCTACATAGTGAGACGGGGAACATGAGCAACTAATGGAACGTGAAAGGAAGAAGTGCAAAGTGTACCCGACCAGCAACAGGAAGGGAGGTGCCATTAGCAGTGAGAACATGGATAGGTGAAACAAGAGAACTAAACGAAGAGAGACTCGAAGAATCAGCGGTCATATGAAAAGATGCTCCGGAATCAAGGACCCAAGATGAAATACCTGACTGTGTAGGAGGTGATCCCTCAGTGCTGGAGGAGTGAGTAGCAGAACCTGCGGAGCCAATCGGTGAAGGGGCGGTTGTAGCAAGCAAGTGTCGAAGTGGCAATCTCTCGCTCAGTAAGAGCCATCGCTGAGGAAGTCGAGGAAGCAGATGCACGATCACCCGTAGAAGAACGACGAGCGAGATGCTTCTTCTTCAGGTAGCAGTTCCCCTCAACATGACCGTCCTTGCCGTAGTGGAGGTATGTGTAGCGAGGGCGGCCCTCACCAGCAGAGGGGCTACCACCACCACCAGGGGGCGAAGTAGTGGAACAAGGAACAGCAGGCGGTGTTGTGGTAGGCGGAGACGGAACAGGTAGATGAGCAGCCAACACAGAGGGAAGTAGCAGCAGACCAGCACCACTTAAGCGAGTCTCCTCAGCACTTATCTCAGTGAGAGCCTCCAGAAGTGTGACCCGAGGACGACCCCCAAGAGGCTGAGCACGACGTGGCTCAAACTCAGGGCGCAGACGATCCAGGAACGTGTAAACGCGGTGAAACTCCTCATTATCTCGAATGGCCAAGCAACACGGACAAGAGCGGCAACCAGCAGTCCGGAGAGAGTCTAGCTGATGCCACACCGTGGTCAACTGAGCGTAGAAGGTATCAACAGTAGCATCACCATCCTGAAGAGAGTGCTCCTGGCGAACAGCTGACAGGTACAAGGTGTCCCCAGAAGGCGTGTAGCGCTCAAGAAGATGAGTTCACATGTCGACGGCCTGAGAAATGCCCACAATCTTAAAGGAGAACTGAGGTAAAATGCTAGAAATGAGAACAACTGGAGCACGAGCATCCTCATCAAACCATTGAGTGTAAGTAGTCAACTGATCACGATATGAGTCCAATGCATCTTGGTAGGCAGTGATAGTCATGTCATAAGCAGCCTGGGCAGCCTCAGCAGTAACCTTGGCGGCAGCATCAAGAGCCTTGGTAGCGTCAGGAGGCGGTGTATCCTCCGTCCGAGGAACAGGGCGAGGCGGACAAGTGAAGTCGCCGGTGAGAGCAGCCCAAAGATGAAGTCCACGGATGTGGATACGCATATGCGCCACAAAGTCGGTGTAGTTGACACCATCAAAGATCACCGGGCAGCGAGGAAGGGAGACGTTACCCGATGAAGAAGGCATAGTACCTTTTTTTTTTTTTTTCGGGTTAGAGTAAACCAAGCAAAACCAGTGGAGGAGAGCACCTCCCGGGCCGGCACAAACAGGGAGTAGATTGCTTCCCTGGCAGCAGCAGGCGCGACGAGGTTGGCGGGAGGAGCAGCTCCGACGGAGGTTGTTGATGAGATCGATCGAGATCGATCAGATCACCGGCGGGCGAGGTCGACGGCAGCGGTTGGTGACGGGAGGAGCAGCTCCGGCGGCTCCGGTTGGTGATCGGAAGGACGAGTTGCGGCGTCCAAACAAAACATTCAGGATGAGCACGATTAAGACCTAAACCTAGGCTCTGATACTATGTTAGGAAAATAGTAACTTGTATTCCCACTGTGCCAATGGGCCAATATATATACATGTACAGGTGAGGAAATATGCAGGCTAGTAAATATATCTCTAACAGATAGGAGGTCTACATCAGGCTATCGTTCCTTCCTTGGAGGGAACTTAATCAGCTGGAGTAAGAAGCAGCATGTGGTAGCCAGGTCAAGTGCTGAAGCAGAGTTCAGGCACTTGCGCAAGAAGTTTGTGAGTTACTATGGCTAAAAATTGTCCTGTAGGATCTGAAGTTTCCTCCTGAAGGGCTTATGAAGTTGTATTATGACAAGTCAGCAATAAAAATTGCAAATAATCCTGTACATCATGAGAGGACCAAACACATTAAGGTGGACAAGAACTTAACTAAGGAAAAACTGGACAGAAAAGTTAGCTGCACTCCCTTTGTTTCTTCTCACTAGCAGCTGGCTCGTATTCTTACTAAGGGTCTGTCTGGGCCAGCCTTCCATAAGCTCGTTTCGAAACTGGGAATGGAAAATATCCACTCACCAGGTTGAGGGGGTGGTTGGAAATCATCTATAATAATCATTTATTACCCAGTATACAGTATCCTTCCTTCCCGAGATCCCATCTAGTCTGCCTTCTTAATTTCTTCTTGTAATCTGCCTATATAAGGGCTGAGGAATCTCACTGTTATGAATAAGACATCAGTTTTTCTTTTATTTTCTCTGATACTTTCTAACAGTATGTAACACAGACATGCCATGGAAGAAAGGCCTGATTGGAAAATAACTGTGACTATCTAAATCTCCTTAAAAAGTGAAACAACCATGTGTATCTTATTTTTGCCAAGTAACCACATTACATTTAAATTTTCCAATAGTTGTTTTATTAGCAATGTTGGAAAAAAATAAAACAGAAAAGCAGTCCCAGGTTCTCTATGTACTTCAAAGTTGAAAATCCAGCTTTTACTTTAAGTATCTTTGAAGTAGTGTTGGATGTTCTATGAATTGTCAAGCTATTTGATTTATTGTAGTTTCTGACATGATTTTCAGTTTGGTCTTTTACAATCACGAATGCTGCCTAAAGCATTTTCCTTTTCAGTGCAAAATAGGTAGTTGAGAGCTGGAAGTCTACCTTTTAGTGTGTAGAAATGTAATCTTTGGCTATTTTGGTTGTAGTAACATAACACCTAGGTGTTCCTTGGTTAAGTCAGGTTAGAATGATTCTCCCCATTAACTTTGGGCTTGCTGCTGAGCAATTAATTTGTTCATTACAGATTGAAGATGATTTGAAACAAGGTGTAGTTGGTGCCGTCCCTGTGCCATCAGATGATGATGGAAAAGAGAAGTTAATCCCTGCTCTGGTTGCTAATGTGGAAGCTATGATAAAAGCGGATAGGAAGATTACTGCCTTAAAGCAGCTGCAAGTATGTAAATCTTGAATATAAGGATTTTACGAAAGTTAACCTCGGAGATATACCTGATCTTTGTTTAACAGGGTCATATATGGCGAACTGGATTTCAGAACGGTGAACTGCAAGGAGTCTTTTTTGATGATGTTCCAGTAGCAGTTAAGAACTGGCACACTATGGGTGTGAAGGTTGATACTAGCTACTTAACGGCATTTTATGTTTGGCCACTTTGTCATCTGTTTACCTCTTGTGCCTAGTAACATAGAATTTCTTCCCATTTAATGCCTTTTTATTCATTCTCAGTAAGTATTGAACCTAGTAATTAGATCAGTATTTTGGCGAGTATATTTGATTTTATAATTGGAACTTGTAATCCTATTGTACTCCCTGCATCTAAAAGTATATTAGGTCCCGTTTCTCTAAGATTACCCCTGTGAAAAAGACATTGTTATGATGTTACATGACTTTACATAATGTGATCGTTACACGTGAAAGATATTTGTTTTCTCATGTACTAAAGGTGATTAAGAGTCGGTGTCTGAGCATTTTTTCTAGTAGTCCTCAAAAGATTTCTGCATGTGACAGTTGAATTACTGATTGCTATGATGGATATCTTATGCTCTCTTCTCTTCTCTTCTTTCCTTGATCAAGAAGCTTTCATCCGTCAAACTGTGTGCACTTTTATTAAACCAATACCCATCATTTTCATAATTTCATCCTGAGCAAATTCTTGTTATTGAAAGTCTTTCATTATAACCATGTTCTGGTTATGTTTTGCAGTAATCAATATCATTGCATCTCGATGCAGGTGTACATATATTCGAGTGGTAGTCGGCTTGCTCAGAGGCTTATATTCGGGAATACGAAGTGTGGTGATTTGAGGAAGTACCTATCTGGGTTTTTTGACACAACAGTAGGGTATGGTTCATTTTAATGCAGTTATTTCCTCTTCTCATGTTTAAGTTTGGTTTCTTTCCTTAGAAGTGTCGTGCATATGTTTGCAGAAATAAGAAAGAGACTCGCAGTTATATCGAAATCTCTGAATCTGTTGGGGTTGATAAGCCATCTGATATCCTGTTTGTGACGGATGTCTACCAAGAGGCTGTTGCAGCAAAAGCAGCAGGTAAGAAGACTTATACTTGCTCCGTTCCAAATGGGTTCACTTTTCCTTTAGAATTTACAAAGGAAATGAGACAAACCATTTGGACAGAGATAGTATTTAAATTTTGCAGGAGTATAAATGCTTCACAAAGCTAAATAGGTTTAGCTGAAACTTAAATGGGAAAATGTACCATTTTGCCATTAACATTTGGGTAAAAGTACCATTTTACCACTGCTTTGGTTTGGTAGTCCCATTTTACTACTACCGTTATGGTTTAAGGAACCCGTTTACCACTCTTCGTTAAAAATGCCACGTTAGCATGTCATGGTGCTTATGTGGATGAAAAATAGATGACGTGGCATTTAATTTTTGAACACCTATCTCGATCGTCTACAGCCCATCTTCACCGCCTTCAACTCTTCCGTTGTCGGCACCAATCACCGCCTTCAAGGTTTCAACTCGACTTGAATTTGGCTGATCACCGTCAATCTCCTCGCCGAAATTGTTGTTCAGCACACTAAATCATCTATCTCAGCGGGAATCTGGAGCCAATTCTCTCGTGGAGCAGCAAATCAATACTATCCTAGCTCGACTGATGAACTCTTTTTCAATTTTCAAGCAGCCATGATCTCATATGTTACCTTGATCTATCTATAGCTAGGTTTATGATCTCTATAGTGAACAAATTTTCAAAGTCCAATTTGGGGAAAATCAAAGAGGAAATCTGGGTCCACCATCTTCTCCGGTCAAAGTCCAAACACAAACTTATCTCTGAAATTGTCGGCGCCACTGTCCACCATCTTTGCCGTCTCGACAACCCAGATCTGGTTTGGAACCCAGATCTGCAACGAGGATTCAAGGCAGTGATGTGTTTAGCTGCAGTTATAGAGGCGATGTTGTCGCCGGGCAAGGAGTAATTGAGGAAGTTAGTGCCTCGTCTGGGGAAGTTGGTTAAGAGCAAGGGTTTCAAGTTTTGGGGGTTATCAGAGCGTGTTGATAACCAGGTGAATTGGAGCATGTTGATCGGGATTCAAGTTTCCACTAAGCATAGGGCTTTGAAATAGGCGAGGAGAAGGTCACAGCGAGTGGTGTTGGGGGAAGGGTCGGGGATACGCTGGAGGTCAGAATGAAGGTGGCTAACGGTTTCGAGCAGAGCAGAAGTAGTGGATGAAATACGTGGACTGATAGATGGTGGTCAGAAGCTTAGGTGGACTCGAGATGTGATAAAAAATCCACCTCAGCATCTCGTCACGGAATATTCCACCAGATTCTCACCGTCACTCAGTCAAATGGTAAGACGGTACTAATAAATAAAAGAGCTGGTAAAATGTAATCAAAATACATAAAATAGTGGCAAAAGGGAATCCGTAAATCAAAAGAGTGGTAAAATGGTACATTTATCCAAACGTTAATGGCAAAATAGTACATTTTTCTCAACTTAAATCTTGGAAAGGTGCCTTTAATGGTATGTGGTGTGTTCATCTTGGGAAAAAACGAGAAAACGTTGGATCTGAAATTTGTGATTAGGAAGAATTACATTGACATTGAAAAAAAAAAAAAAATCCATTGCTAGTAAATCTAGCCTATGGTCAGAAATTTTATTACTGCAAGCATAAGCTTAGAGCTGCCCATTGCATATTTGCATGGAGGTCGTTGATCAAAGTTTATACACCCCCACATTTAACTTTTGTACCGTGTTTGACTTAAGTTTTTATTAAGAATAATTTGTTAAAAAGAATCTTGAAAAATATATTTAGAAATTAGACACATTAAATATTTATTTAAATCTAAACTTGTACAAGTTTCAAGTTAAAATGTTATAAGGAAAAAATTCTAGACTGAAAAATAAACGTGGTTAATTTTCTGGGATGGATGTAGTATTAATTAGGTCCAATTTGGTTGGATTTAAGCAAGTGACTTAATTCCAATTTAGTCAAATATTTAAAAATTGTTTTAAGTAGAATAATTCATTGGACCAAGTCATTTATGTCAGTGACGGAATCAGGAATTTTAGGTTGGGGGACGAGTGGGTAACTTAATATAAGGGTTGTAAATGAATAATTCCTAAAAGTCGACATTAATTCATATATAGTAATGGAGGAAGAATAAGGGTTCCCTAGCGAAGTCCGAAGCGTTGTAGTTGAGGTTTCTATCAATTTTTTTACTTAGGTTGATTAGAAATCTAAAATGATCTATGATTTTTTTTTAAATCCGTTAGTTTTTCCACAAATCCGTTAAATTTTAATTCATGTATCATTAGAGTTCTATTTTAACTTTTTATATCCATAAAGTCCTATTTTTTTTTTTTTTTTTTCTCTTTGTGATCATTTTTCATCCATTGACCGTTAAGTTTAACGGATTTGTAGAAAAAATGATAATTTCAGCAACTCAATTATTTAAAAAAAATTATTTACACTCTTAGGTTGATTAGAAATCTAAAATGCCACGTTTCCATGTCTTAGGCTTGGAGGTGGTCATCTCTATCCGCCCTGGTAATGCTCCGCTGCCTGACAACCACGGCTTCGACACCATCACTTCTTTCGCTGACATCTGAAAGAGACCGTTGATCTATTGTAACATTGTATGAAATGTAATGCTTATTACATGGCCACAAGAATATTAGTAGAAACCCTGTTATACTCCTGGTGTAAAATTTCGTAACTAGGTTATTGTACCGTTATCCTAATATTTTCTAATAGTACGAGACTATCGGGGTATTTTGGATGTATTGGAATTATAGCATCGGTGTACATATATATATATATACACTTTCTGTATTTCAAATATTACATCATTTATTTTAGTTGTTTTATATTTTTCCTGTCCCTAAATAAATGGTATGTATTTTTTTTTTTTGGATGTTTCTGAAAATTTGATATATTTTTATTTTTACAAATTTTAGTTGAGTTTTACTTAAATATTCATAACATTTCATCATGTATTATTTTAATTATTTATTAAAATTATTTTGGGAAGAGATGGGTGTTAATGATCATAGTATTTTACATAAAAAAAAAATCTTTCTTCCATTTTTTAATTTGAGTGTCAAAAGAAACGTATTATTTATTTGGGGACAGAACGAGTAGTATTTAATTTATATTTGTTTTTCATGCATGTCTTCATATCTAAAGTTAGAGATTTTTTGTCTATCATAATTTACAATATATTTTTGAATATTTTATTTTTATATTTTTTTGTACTATTTATTTTTGTAAATATTTTAGTTAAATATTAAATTTTGAAATATGAAAGTTAAATGATATAATTATTTAAGTATGAAGGAAGTATATATTAACATTAAACTTTTAATAATACTACTGGTGTTAAGTGAATTTTAAAACTTGTTGGATTTATTTACCATTAAAGATTAAGAACTTTCTCATACATCATCCATTAAAAAAGGCTTAGGATAGAGTGTGCATCTCTTAAAGTGTGCTAATGTGTACCTTATCAAATTATTACAACTCAACATTTCATTAACTACATCAATTGCAACTCTCACCCCCCAACCCCCATCTCGCGTCGGCTATAGCTTCTCGTTTTTCTCACCGTCCGTTTTTCGTCGATCAACCACACCGTCCGGTTTGTTGACAGGCACTGGTCATCACCATCGTCTTCCCCATCATCGTTCTTTCATCTTGAACGATGGAGAATCCAGGATTCAACCATGAAGATAGATCCAGCTGAAATGAAATGCATCCCGATCTTTTTTGCGTCGAGCATGTATCTGCATCAAATAACATTTATGACATTTTTTCTTTCGTGAAAACGTTGGATCTGCAACAAATCATGGCGGACGGTAACTGGGCATTACTGCAATAGGTGAATTTGATGCACCACGACAACATTATGATGCACGACCATAGGATAATGATGCACATCCATAATAGAATGATGCACCCTAAATTTTTCTAACATCATCATCCCTTCAAACGTAAAATTCATATGATACCCATAAGATGTAGTATGACGTACAATTATAATAAGATGTTGCACTTTTAAAATATTGTGTCTCAAAGACATTATGATGCACTGTTACATTATAGACGATGCACCATTATGATAAAAATCAACTAGGCAAGCGTGCACTAGGTAAACCATTATGATGCGCTGCTCGAAATTCCTGATGCACCACTGATACAAAATGATGCACCAGACATTATGGTGCATCACTTCAAGATAAATACAGTCTTAACACTATGATGCGTCTATAAGTAAGAATGTTGCACCACTCCGTTTATTATGGGGCGTCATACTATCTCATGAGCGCATCATATTTTGTACATTTTTTCTAGTAATAATGATGCATCACACTGTGTCTTGGGCGCATCATAATTGTTTATCTATGCTAATAATAATGTGGAATACTTGGTTTAAATCATACTGGTGAATCATCTTCATTGTAAAGGTGCATCATACTGTCTCATGGACGCATCATATTTGCTAGTAATAATGTGATCTACTTGGATTAAATCATAATGATGTATCATCTTTATTATAATGGTGCATCATACTGTCTCGTGAGTATATCATAATTGTTCTGTCCTAATAATAATGTGGACTAGTTGGGTTACAACATAATGGTGCATCATCTTCATTAGAATGGTGCATCATAATTGTCTACATCTTTGTTCATAATAATGTAGATTATTTGGTCTAAATCTCAATGGTGCATCATCTTTATTAAAACGGTGCATCATATTATCTCGTGGGCGCATCATAATAATTAGCTTGAACAACTTTGAGCATTTCAAATCTCGGATATATCAGTTTTGTATACTGACACATCATAATTTGTCTACGATGCATCATAATTTGTCGAATGTGTATCATTTAGTTATTCAGGCGCATCATAATTATTCGTGAAGATAATGTGCCGGCACCAAAATTTCTATCATCGGAAGAACGGAAAAGAAGGGAGATCGCCAGTTTTTTGATGATTTGAAAGCCGACACAATGAAAGAAGAGTGATCGGTTCGATTTGATACGAAATCTACTATCGTCGCCAAAAACAATTAAGATCTTCATAAGTCTGATGTCGTTGTCGGCAACATCCGGATTTCACGGCGCCAGACGCGTTCGTGTGTTCCTGTTTTCTCTTTTCTCCTTCCTTATATCTGTTAAGGTGTGTTAAAGTGTGTATGACACACTGTATAGTTACTCTTTATTTATATACTGTATAGTTACTCTTTATTTATATAGATGAAACATGTAATCCCCTCACTATTTTCGTTCTCTATTTTTTCGCTATTTGTTTTTTTCTTTTCCTTCTTTAATGGGTATTGGTTCTGGTTAATGATATCCTCTTACCCGTATATTCTTCCTCATTTGAGAAAACTTGTAGTAGCGAGTTCATCAACTATTTTCTAGTCATTTTACCTTAAACAGATTCCAAAATCTAGGAGTTTGAAACATGGTTGTTAGAGAACAACATTTTCTTAGTTTGCTCATGATGGCATCTATTCTCTGCAATAAAAACGTTTAGAAGCTACTTATATGATGTATTTTGTAGATTAGAGCATATCTTATTATGAACACATTTCTTGATCAATTGGAGAAATGGATGTTGGAGAGTTCATAGTTTATTTTCTATACGTGAAGCAAGTAAAGGTTGTCTTCAGATTATTCTCCTATATATCCGGTTTCTCCAAGTTTTTCTATATCTTATTCGTTTTGTATGTTATAGTTGAATGCTAAGCAATTCCTGATAGACTTTTCTAGTTGCATGTTTCCTAATGCATCAGTAATATCCTTTCTTTTGACCAAAAATCTGCTAAGAAAATATAGTTAACGAACTTGTATAATGCATTCAGTGAAGTAGTCTTCTTCTTCTTCTTCTTTTTCTTCTTCTTCTTCTTCTTTTTATTGATGCTTGTTTGGTAATGTTTTAATCAATTTAATCATTTTTTTGGGCAGTGTGTACATTAAATCACGATAAACCATGATATTAGGTAAATTAGGTTCAGGATCATATTTTCTGGGTGCTTGGTGGTTGATGTATGTGATGACCTTGTTAACTTCAATTTCTTATGTGACTAGAACCAGTGGCGGAGCCACATGTGGTGTGGGGAGGTCATGGCTTCCCCAATTTTTTTACAAATTAATGGATATATAATAATATTAATATATTAATTAAGATAATAATTACATTTTTTTTATATTTATATAAAGTATATAAATTTTTTTAGTAATATATTAGTAATTAAATTTTTTAGTTGGATTTAATTGATTAATTAAATTCATAATATTATACTTCTTCTGTTATTATTTGGCTTTTGAATTTTTATTTTACTCATTTTTTTATTAAGAAGAGGTTTCTCAAAAAAATTGAGAAAATATATTTCTAAAACCTAGACACATTGATTTGTCTTATGTATATGTTACTTAACTTTATATATCAAAATGTAGAAGAAAAAAAATACATAGATTAAATACTAAAAAAGAAACATAACTATTAAAAATTGATGGAGGAAGTATCAATTTAACTCAACAAATAACCCATTAATTAAAAATGTCAAACATTTTTCTTATTATTATTTAATTTTATTTTTACATCAATTATTGGTCCATCTAATAAAAAATCGTGACTCTGCCACTATCTAGAACAACTCCTTTTTACTTCCGTGAGCACTTTTCATTACTAGCTAGAATGTTAAATTCCTCTCAGCTCTTGAGGAAACAATTTATGGTCTTTACTTATATATTTTATTTATTATCTCTAGCTGTCTACCGGTGGGGGTAGGCTCATCATCGCAAGTGATGGTGTTTGGGATGCTCTATCAGGAGAAGCTCCAATGGAGTGTTCTTGTGGAATGCAACCGGACGCTGCAACTCAACAAACAGCTAAAGTATATATGATTGTCACCACCCCTCTCCGGCCGGTATGGCGGAAGCGTTGTGAATGTTGTCCAGAGGTGGTGGATGACAGCGGAACAGAACTTCTCTTTGATTTGTAGAACCCAAAACTCGGCCAATTTAAAAACTTTTCCGAACTTATTATTTGTAACGTGTTACTTAGGTTTAAAGCGTTCTAATTTATTAATGCCTAAACCTGCACCCGAAAACACGTTAGTGGTTTGCACAGAATATCGCGCGATAACATGATTAAATATTCATATACATCAGATCAGAACTACTACCCACTTCGTTGGACGCGTAGTTCCGTAGTATATCAAAATAATACAGTCATCCGATTTAAATACAAACATACTAATCCTACAGAGCCGTAACTGCTGAAACCAGAAACGTACTTGCTCGCAGGGTCGGTCGACACGAACCCCAATGAATCACCGCAAGGTACCGCTGATGCTGTAACATACCAAGAAAGTTAACCATTAGTCCTTTAAACATAACTTATACGGAATTCCTTAACCTTGTCTTGACTTTATCGAGACTACCCCAAACCTTAAACCAAATCTAATCAATGAGCTATAATTACCTGCGGTAATAAAAAGTATAGCCAACCAGACGGACTAATCCGTTGGTTGCTGCCCGGAAACTCCTGAAAGAATAATATAAGGGGTGAGTCCTCGAAAGGTAATCAGTAAGGATTGGGTAAGATTAGCAGATAAATACGCGGAACCTGGAGAAGAGGTTAGCATATAACATAACATATATCATAACATGAATCTCGTAGGACTGATCTGGCAGCAGCATCCATCCCATGGCTCAACTAATATTTATGACAGTACTCGACGGCCGCAACCGTAACCAGTCATAACATATGCATATACATAAATGCTACTAAACATGCGCATGGTACCGGCAAAGGGGCGTACGTTCCCCACATAACATAACATGACCGTCGTAAGTAACAACCTGATCATTATGATCAGGCGATGGGCAGAGCATAAACATAACATGTGATGCAGTCAGAAAACATAAAATCTGCATACCACTAATCTTACCGTAGAACCAGTGTCGGGATGTCATAAGGTGTGACCCACACCCTCGATCCGAGACCGGCAGTTAACTAACCTAATATGCATAGACAAATGCCAGAATGCATATTAAGAAAGTTAAACCCCATTACCTGGAATTTCAGATTCTGACGTGGGCGTGCCCGCAACAATCCCGCACTATCAGAATCTATCCCGATATCCAAAACATGTAGAATCGTAGTTTTTAACTAAAATTCATTACTTATGGAACTTTACAAAATATCATAACCTTTATCCTTGAACTTGATCCCAAAAGTTCACTTTTATCCATAAACATAGAAAGTGACCTTTTACACATAAAATGTTAACCACTTTATTCATTATCCTTAAAAAGTAAATTATTTACCTTAATCCACATAATTATACTTTAAGTCTCTAACCTTTTTAGAAATTTACAAATTTGACCTATAATTTAACTAAATGCCAAATTTACCCAAAATTTTCCTTATTCCTTACTTTTCACTTAGTGAAATTTCCTTTAACCTTATTCCAAATTGCACAAATTACCCAAACTTTATCCAAAAATACAATTTAACCCAAAACTTTTATAGAGTTACAAAAATTTCATTTTTGTCAACTTTTTCAACCCAAATATTTAATCTTCCAAAAAACCACCAATTTGGCAGATTTTTCTGCTAAGGCCGAAACTTTCGGCCTTCTTTCAATTCAACCCCAAAACTTTCAAAAGTGTCATTTTTCATACTTAAATTTTATTTCCTTAACCAATTTACCAATTAACTCCATAAAATGACACTTTTTCCATAATACTCCAAAATTTACCAAAAATCATCCAACTTTTCAGTTTTGGTCCGAAACTTTCGGCCTCTTCCATTCTTTCCCCAAACTTCAACCAACTTGTCACTTTAGCCATTAAACTTTCTTTCCTTCACTAAAACTCTATTTAATCAAAACTTTATCAACCAAAAACATCACAAAATCCACCCCAAGGTTTCGGCCTCACCCAATATTTCACCATAATCAATTTCCAATTTAACCAACAACTTTTTTTCATCATAAACAACATCCTAACATCATTTCTCAACAAAGATTCAACCAATTCCATCATGTAATTTCTTCCCATATTTTCGGCCTCATCACAAACAACTCAACCAACATGCTTTTCATACTCAACCAAACACAAAACATGTTCATCATGCTTCCATAAAAATCATACAAACATGCTTTCAACTCAAATCACAACATACACAAGAACATGATTTTTCCTTCAACCATATTCATGATAATCATCTCATAAACTTAACCATAAGCTTACCTTGATGAGATGAAGAGAAGAGTTGAAGAAAACTTGCAAGAATTTCCCTTGAAATTCGGCTTCACAAGAGAAGAAGAAAGGTGGATTATTTCCAAAATCCAACTAAGAACTTAACCAATTAACTTAAACAACTACCCTTACCTCCTTAATCCTTGGATGATCTTTGATTTAGGAAGCTTGATGATGAAGATTAAAGAAAGAAAACCACCATGGAGATCCTCTTGAAGTTTCGGCCGAAACTAATGGTGAGGCAGTATTTGTTTTCTCTTTCCTTTCTTTCTTACTCTTACTTCCTTATAACCTTACTAACATGTATTTCTTTTTCCTTTTCTTTGTGATTTCCTTAGGATAATGTAGTACATTATCTCTTCCATCTCAATACCAACCCTTGGATACGATTTCCATCAAGATTCTCACCCTTGGATGGATGACACAAGTAATACCAAAAATTCTTCCATAATCATATCTCTTTTCCTTATTTTCCTTTTCCTTCCAAAATTCATTCCTACACTTAAGCCCAACTAACAATTGAAAATCTAGGCCCATTTGGGCTTCATAACCTCCGGCCCCATGTGATTTGGCCCAACATATATATTTTGAACATTTTCCCAAAGTTGACCATTTTGCCCTATGAATCTATTTTTTTTGCAAAATAGCTTGGGACTCTTAAAATGTTGTAAACCCTTAGAATTTCATATAATAGCCTCCAAATAACTCATCGGGACATTTAATTAATTCATCATCATCTCATTTACATAAACTCCAAGTCATGGAAAATTTACATAATAAAATTCTGGGAAAATTACATCAGAAATTATAGTACATCCGGGGTGGGTGTAACAAATCATGCCTTGAAGGAAAGGCTACAAGAAAGCCTTTAGAGTGCGCAACTAGAAGAAATGAAGCACTTAGTCTTATACATTCTGATCTGTGTGGACCATTAAGGGTTGAATCCAGAAATGGATATAAGTATTTCATCACTTTTACGGATGACTATACTCG
>JBBYHH010087444.1:0-15243 GCA_038382905.1 Daphne laureola
AAATGGGTGGTAGTTCCTATCTGTTGTATAACTATAAACTTTATATTTATCGCGCGATATTTCTGTAAAACCACTAATGTGTTTTCGGGTGCAGGTTCAGGCCGTAAGTAAACTAGAATGCCTTAAAAACCTAAATAAATGCGTTAGAAACATAAGTTCAGGAAAAAGTTTTAAATTAGTCAGGTTTTGGAACCGCAACTCTCGACGAACTCCGTTCCAGCATCACCAGCTGCCTCGATTAAACCGCTTCCGTACAACTTCCGACAAGTATCTCAGAGGGGTCGTGAAACTGGAACCTTCACTTTTCTTCATTTTCTTCAAACGACCCATTCTCTTTTCTTCAATCCATTTCTACCCCTTGATCTATGTGCAAACACACACGTTGTTTCAAGGGGTTATGCATAAATGTAATGCTATCTTACATATTTTTCACGGTGTTTTATGCATTTTACTTGCAATCTCTATCTTTTGTAGGTGCGTAGGAATTAGGAGACAAGTTTGAGAAATTGGATAATTTTTGGGCTGGAGATGACATTTTAGTAAAAAGAACGGATCAATGTGCAAATCACAGGCGTCACTAGAAGGCGCAAAGCACTGGCTCTGGTTTCATTTCCTCATGGCGCTATTTCCCGGCCCAACTTGACCAGACGCCACTTCTGGCACCTCATTCTAGCACTAGGGATATTGCATGAAGATTAAGAGGCATGAGTTCCAGGCATGTCTAGGCGCGAGCATAAAGCATTTGTGGTGCTAGCAAGCGCTAGTTTGACGCCTTGATATAGCGCCAGGCCTTGATGATCTTCCCCGAAAATGCACATGCGCCTCTCATTTTAGTGTCTTAAACACCAAGTTTACCCCTAAAAAATAGTTTAAGGTACCTAATCTTGTTAAGGGTATTTTGGAAGTTGAGTTAGACTATAAATAGCTAGTTTTAGGGCTATTTGCAGACCATGTTTTGGTCAGTATGAATTTAGGCAATTTTTAGCCATTGTTGGTTGGACTTGGAGCTTAAGAGCTCTCTTTTCATGGAGAATTGATGAAGGCTTATTGGAGATGCGGAGAAGCCATCTGACTAAGAATTTCTTATCTCTTCTCCTCTTTATATATGATTATTTGATGTTTGTTTCATTGTTGTCTATTGTTTACAGCATGTGTTCTTGTGAATAGTTAATCTTTTCTCCTAGGGTTTGTTAGCTTAGGGGGTAAGCTATGTGTTACTATGCTTAATATGACTTAGATATCAATTCCTAGCACTTGTTTCATGTGTGGTATGTTGAATGAAGTACTCATTCATATTTACTCTTCTAGGTGCTTGATTAAATGTCCGAGAGGAATTTAATCGGCACAACACTTGGGCAATTGATTGATTAGTTGTCTAAGTGTCAGAGATGACCTCAGTAAGTTAATTGGTGAGTAGTTTAAGGGCTTTAAATTCTTAAAAGAGAACATTGGACCATAAGAGTGGCTAATCTCACTTCAATTGAGAGGTGCGTTGCTTGCTCGAGAGAGAAGGAACTGAATTGAAGTAGATTCCCAAGACTATCATCCTTAATCCACGAGAGCGGTTAGGTGAAGGTGTATCTTATGGTAGATGATCCATTGTATCCGAGAGGAGCGCATAATTAATTGTAGAAATTCATCTTTAAGCATGCATAGAACACGTAGTGAATCCCCTAATGCGTAGATAAACCCCGAGAGAGATCTAGTATATTGAATTAAAACCCCTCTTTGTGTTGCTTGTTTCTTAAGTTAATTTAGTAGTTTTTGTTAAGTGCTGTAGGAATAGCCTTAACACCATTTGTTACTTGATTCACCATCAAATTCATCACTAAACTTGTTGCCCTTACCTATTTATCATAGTACATTAGCAACATTTCACTCATACAACCTTTAGACACCTTTTCCCTTGGGTTTGACACCCTTACTCTCAAGCCACGTACTACGCGCAATCATTCGTTTGGGGCTAGAAAAAGGGTTCATTATAAGTGTAAAACTTGGGTAAAAAGAGCTAAAAATAATACACCTTTGCGCGATCCTCACACTGCACCTTCTGTAATATAACCATCACAACAAGTAAAAATGCACCAAACCCATATAAATTAAGCATAAAAGACAATGTATTTGACTGATAACACCTCAGAAATGTGTGTGTGTTTACCACACAACACACCCCCAAACTCAAAATGTTGCTAGTCTCTAGCAGTGCAACCATCTACATCCTCCAAACAAGCAATCCATCAATGCCTACCTGATTTAAACTACAATCCATGACTATTCATCAACAAGCATACAAGTGATCAGAGCAGTTCTAAAATTTTGGTCTCAACTAGAAAAACAGAGGGTCGCTCCCTGAATGGGGTAGTGAGCATGTACAAGATTATTTTGTCTAACACTGTCAATCTATATGCTTTCCAGCGGACCTAAACTCCTTCACTATAGTCCCGAAGGATGTTGTATATTTCACAGATCGGATAGTCTTTCGTCAAGGTTGTAATGAGGCCCAACTTGGAGAGAAAGGAATTTGGTTGGGGCTTATTTATGAGTGGAGTTTAAGGACTAAAATGTACATGGGCATTGGGCACCCAAAATCTATACTAAAACCCTAATCCACTTGCTCTTTTATAACTTTCACTCACTTTCACAACATTTTTAATCAAATCAGCTACTCTTTTTGTATCATCCTTGATTTATACAATTGAACACACATGTCCATTATTTTCAACAATTTTCACTTTGCACCTTTTTTCTTTGCAATACTTTTTTTTTTGTGGTAGGTGTTCTTCTTTTCTATTTTTCCAACATTAAGGCATACTGTTTTCATTATCCAACGGTGCATTCCTCATATTCCAACAACACAACAAATAATAGAGTCCAAAATTAGTACCTAACGGCCAAACAACACATGCACATGAAGTCTAGGGACCAAAGGATACAATAAGTGAATGGATTGGCTTAAGATGTGGTTATACGAAAGAATTACCTGAAACGGTCAAAAGGGGTAATCTATCAGAATAAATGTATAGGTTGGATTTATAGTCAGGTGGCTCATCCTAAATTTCCATCTTCATCCTGATTAGACATACAACACATGTGGATTTATAAAGGTCACAACCAAGCAAGTTCTAGCTCAAGCATTAGACAAAATACTCTCAACAAAGAAATGTTCACTCACTTTTTTGAAAACATTTAGCCTCAAACACCCCACCGGGTAAATTTCTCCATTTTAAAAGATGAAACCAACATTCTACTACTACTATGATCACAAACATGCAAGTTCAAAAAAGTCCCGAACAATAGTCAAAATCATCAAAACACAAAATTCATGCTACATAAGGAGATAAAAATAGATGGTTAGCTACTAATGAAAGACATGTCTAGACATTCCCATCTACTCCCCACATGATTTAATGCATACACCTCCCAAAATAAAATAATTGCATGTCCTCATGTCATGGGAAAGGAGATAAAGAGGAGGAGAAGATGGTCATACCTGGGGGGCCACAGGGCCCTCCCATGCGTTGCTAAATGGGGGAATGGTGTCAGAACTTCCCAGAGCTGCCTGGTGCTGCCTAAAGTTGTCCCCTCTGATATGTCTAAAGTGGCGGGTGTAAGTGTTGTGTCCTAAGGCTAATCAGTTGTACATTGGTTTAGGACACTAACATGATTCAATAATAATATATAAAGACATTGTTTCATACGTTGTGTTTATTATTTACTACGCTTATAATTTAACAGACATTTAACATTAACCTTAGAATATTAGATATTCCTAAACAATATCTAGTCGAGCATTATAATGAACAAATGGGTTGTTATAATGTGTGCGAGACTAGCATAAGGGAAGAATTCATGGGATGAATTCTGGCTTATGATTACATGACGAGAGTGTTCTTGTAGATGGATTGACCCACGTGAGATCATCGTGTGAATCATAACATTTATAGCACAAGTGTATCTCACTGGTCTTCGTGCTTTGATGTTCTTTGACATGAAGTAATGAAGATCCACTAAAGTGAGGCGCTTATTCAGATTCTAGTAAGGACCACTTTTAACAGAAGTGAAATAGACTAGTTTCGGTAAGTTAGCAAAACCGTTGAGTTGGACTGTCATTGACTAAGATATGATTCAAACACTCATTAGCTATATGAGATATTCTCATGGCCACGGTTGAATATTAACAAGGATGATTGATTCCATGCCTCAGTTCAAACTGGAGAATCTGTTTAAAGGAACACACTAAGTACATTATGGATGATCATTACCTTAGAGGTGGTTCGGTCGCTTTGATTGACTTCTTCATTAATTTGGTAGTTGTGATGTATTGTTAGATACCGCTCGCAGCTTGTAATTATGAATTAGATTCATAATTACTTCCAACTTAATGAGAACCTATGGGGTCACACGCATAAACAAGAGTTTAGGGGGTGTAGCGCAAAAATAGAGAGAAATTGACATTAAGTGACACTTTTAGAAAGATTGGTCACCTAAGTAGAAGTGGGAGACTCTTGACCAGTACTCCTATAGAAGTTGTTGAATCCATGCCAGTTTCTCGAATCCCTATAATTTTTTCTCTCTTTCTCTCTCCTGTTTTGCGCCATTCACTGGCATTTTCTTCTGGAGATTTTTCCACTACTAGCATAGTGTCATAAGAGATTTTCTCCTAATCCATATTAGAGTTGATGATCTTTAGGATAGCTACTTGTGCGTGGATACACATAGAGAGTGGTGATTTCAGCGCTAACGATGATGAAAATCTACTAAACTGAGGTAATAATTTTAAACGACTATTATGCTCAATTCTACATGGATCCTTGTGAGAAATTTCATTATATTCCGTTACGTTGTTTGAGACGCGAAATTCCTACAGTGGTATCAGTGCCTCTTGTAGAACACTAAAATATTTTGTGTGATTTATTGCCTTTAATTAAACAATTAAATTGTTGCATGTTTAATTAATTGTTAAAATTAATATGGATTAATGTTTTCATTAATTGTAAACTGCTGCAATTTATTTTATTGATTAAGTTGTAGAAACGGGTAGTCTGAAGGAGCTCTCTCTTGCTCCGACTGCGGTATCATTCTAGAATTAGTAAATTATAAAATTTGGAATTTTAACTAACATCACTGCAATGGAACCACTGGGCATGACAAAGCAAGTCACCCTGAGGTTAATGGACGGTGGCCTTTTTTGGAAAAATGGGTCGGATTTTTTAATTCTGGGAATAATCCTGACCTCAGATGATGATGGAAATGGAATGGTTGGGTCCTAGAGGTAAAAAACTTACAGATTGGAAATTTTCATCGAAATCAGAGCTATTTTGGGCGGTGGTGCCGCCACGGGCGGTGGCCGGAATGACGGTGGTTCGCCGGCGGGTCTGGGACCCTCAGCCGAGCCGAACCTTCGGCCCAAGCCAGTAAACCGGCCCAGCCTGGCCCATTGACAGCGGGTCAACTACAGGGGCGGCCCCTGTATTTTGCATCAATGCCAAAAATCACATAGAACTTTTATTTCTTACATTTTAGTCAATGTCAGCAACTTAATTAAGTTAAAATTTGCGTATAAATTCAATTTTAACACAAATTGAGTCCCGTGTTTTTGAAATAGCTTCACAATAAAATTCACTACATGTTAAAATATTAATTTTAGCATTTTTTTGTGATTTATTTATGGCATGGTGCATGGTTATAGGCTTGAGAAGTTGTGATTTTAATTACGGCCTTTATTTCTGCCTTCTCTCAATCTTCTTTTTGTAAAGTTCTCTCCTCATCTAATCCCCTCTATGTAAAATAGGTTTTCTATACATAATGTAATATTGGAGTTCTTGGAGCATGGAGAAATTTCAGAGACTCAAAGAAAGGCGTCGGAAGGACTCTTGGGAGCTAAACTTGGACACTTTGAATAAGTTTTCTATTTTAGCATTTTATGGTTATTCCTTGGCTCAGAATGATTATAGGCATTAGGATATAACCATTGCACATTTATTTTATTCTGTAGTATGCATGATAGGTTGATTAGATGTATGCTAGGTATGTATGCTAAATCAACCGGAGAAAATAAAACTAGTGAGAACAAAGAATCAAAATCCCTCAACGCTCTATAATGCTATTCCATTACTAGGCTTCGCAAGTAATTCGACCGTTGAGTGGTATTTTGTTATTACCAAAGTGGTGTACCATTTTTCAGTCTTATGAAAGAATGTGCTTGTAATGGATATGGTTTTGCCTATTGTCATTATAAATGGTTTATAGTGAAATGGAGACCGGATTGAGTGGGAGGTAGAATGGATATTACCGCCAAAGCGGGATACTCTATTTTATGCTCTGCTCAATGATCCAAGAGTTGCATGAGATGCAATTGGCATAGTGCCTACCTATGATAACCGTTATTCAAGCACCAGCCAAAGCTTATTTGAGTTGAACGGGATACTTGGGATCTTGGCCCACTAAAACACCTTCAACGCTCTATACGGTGTTTTAGATAGTTTAGTCGATGGCTATCATTCGATAAAATAGTGGGAACACCATTTTAATACCGTAAAGGCCTAATTAAAAGGATGAAAATTATGTAATCATGTTCTTACCTAGTCGATCATGTTGTAGATTTACCATGACCCAAAACACAAACACCTTGTCCTTGCGATCTGTCCAACTAAAAGGAAAGCTCAATGACTTCAACTTCGCCACTTGGTATAATAACTTACGAGTTATTATTATGCAAGAGGAGAAGTTGTATGTGCTAGAGAAGCCTCTTCCTAAGAAGCTGCCATAATCGGCGCCAAAAGAGGATATTGACACTGTTAAGAAACATTATCATGACAACGATGATGTTGCGGACTTCATGATATCTTCAATGCATCCAGTCCTTAGTGCTTTGCGCCAGTGGATGTATGCGTTCGATATGATCAAAAATTTGAAGATGGAAGAGAGGTACACAGTGTCAAAGAAGCTACTTGAGCATGATATGTTGCCAGAAGGTGTATCGGTTGTTCCCCATATGCTCAAAATAGTTAAAGTATATGAGCAACTGTCAAAGCTTGGTGCACCATTGGAACATGATTTTTCTATCGACTATATGATGTCTCCTTTACCAGTGGAGACATATGGTGCTTTTAGTGTGATCATATTTAAGGAATGGGACATCCATTCACTAAGTTAGTTGAAGAGTTGAAAGACTATGAATGCAGCCATGGTTTCAGAGATAACAAAAGACTAGACAAGGGGAAGACTGTGAGTCTAGTACTCAAGCCCTTTGGGTGCATTTGCAAGAAGAAAGGAAAGAAAAAAAAGTCACTGATTTTCTTCGATTGTGGGAAACCGGAACATTGGAAGTGCGACTGTGCACTATGGAAGGATAGGCGCAAGAATAAGAAGATGGGAACCCTCAACTTCAGGTATTCTTATAATAGATACTAATACGTCTACTCCTACATCATGGGTATTGGATAGTGGATGTGCATCTAACATTTTTTCAAATGTGCAAGTACTGCGGGGAAGTAGATCGTTAGCTAAGGGAGAAGTTGATCTCAGAGTCAGAAATGAAGCAAGGGTTGCTGCTGTTACCGTGGGATATTTTTTTTATTTCTTTACCTTCTGGACTTACTTTAGAACTGAAACATGTTTATTATGTGCCTGGTATTTGCAGAAATTTGATTTCTGTTTTTTATTTCGACAAGAAAGGATATTCTTTTAAAATAAAGGACAATGGTTGTTCTATTTATTCAAATAAATTGTTTTATTTTAGTGCACACATGAGCAACAACTTATATGTTCTAGATCTAGAAAATCCAATCTATGACCTCCACAATAAAAGGATCAAGCAAAATGACTCAAATGATACATACCTATGGCATTGTTGTTTAGGCCATATAAATGAGAAATGCATTCCCAAGTTACACGAAAGTGGACTCTTGAACTCTTTTGATCTGGGATCAATGGAGACATGTGAATCTTGTTTACTTGAAAAAATGACTAGAGCACCATTCACTGGACAGAATGAAAGGGCCAACGAAGTACTTGAGCTCATACACAATGATGTGTGTGGACCCATAAGTACACAAGCTAGATGAGGGTATCAATACTTCAACACATTCACTTATGATTTCAGTAGATACGGGTATGTGTACCTTACGACACAGAAATCTGAATCTTTTGAAAAGTTCAAAGAATTTCAGAATGAAGTACTGAACCAACCTGTGAGAAATATCAAGAAACTTCTATCGAATCGAGGTGGTGAATATTTATCTCAAGAGTTCCTTGACCATCTCAAGAAATGTGGCATAGTGTCACAACTAACTCCACCCGAAACACCGTAGTTAAATGGTGTGTCTACAAGGCGAAATCGAACCTTGTTGGACATGGTTCGATCAATGATGAGTCATGTTGATATACCAATATTCTTCTGGGGCTCCGCTCATGAAATGACAACATTCCTACTAAACTGAGTTCCATCCAAAACCGTTCAGATGACACCATACGTGGTATGGACAGGGAAACAACCCAAGTTGTCATTTATGAGAATATGGGGCTGTCAAGCTTATGTCAAGAAACAATTCTAAGATAAGCTTGAAGATAAATCTCATAAGTGTATTGTCATTGGATATCCGAGGGAAACCAAATGATATTATTTCTACGATCCAATTGACCAAAAAGTGTTCATAGCACGAACTTGTCACTTTCTAGAAAGATATTTCATCTCTAATGGAAACGGTGGGAGGGACGTAGAACTCAAAAAGGTTCGAGAACAAGAGATTACATCTGAACAATTGGAGAAACAAGAACGGGAACCACAAAGAGATGTGGTAGAGACTGGAGATTTTAGATCTTTTAGATTCTCATTTCATGTTCATAATTATACAAACACATGATTTCATGGAAGATTATAAGCCATGACATCTCACAAATATCATGCTCATTTATACAAGAATATCCTACCTCTGTCCCTGAATAATTGTCCCGTTTGAATTTGTTCTTTCAAAGTTCATTATTTGACTCAAATTTTAACAAAGATAAGTAATTTAAAAAAATTCAAAAAAAAAAATATTTGGAAAATTTAGATTGTAAATATGAGACACCCATGAAATATTTCATTTTCGATGTCTAAATATTCATGAAAATAAATCATAGATTAAATACTATGAAACTGTCAAAACAAATGAGATAATTTTTTAGGGACGGATGGAGTATAAGAGAAGATAGAACACATAAAATACAACAAAGTCGAATTCACAAGTACCTTTTACCATTGGAAAATCTGCTTAAGGAATATTTAAATTCCTTGCTCAAAAAACGTAAGCTCCTTCATTGCTTGATCATGATGTTTCACCTTCTTGATTTCTTCTTATGATGATGGTGGATAGAAAGAGAGGAAGATGGCTTCCTTGATCACCAAAAAGAAGAATAAGACGGACAAGAAGGAGATGCCAAGAGAGGAGAAAGTGTTGTAAGCAGGGGCGGATCCACATGGGGGCACACGGGGGCACGTGCCTCCATTTAAAAAACAAAAAAATTAGGATACCCCTAGTAACATTTTTCTGAAGAAAATAAATATAGGGGCCATTTTGATTGAAGTTTCAAATATTAGGGGGATGGAGGGAATAAGACAATTAGGTAGCGGTGAAGGGAGTTGCGAGTGGTCCCATGTGTGTCTGAGAGAGTAAAAAAGGTGGGTCTTAATATTTTTTAAGTCATCTAAGTGTCACCTATGAGTTAGTTGGGTACATTTTTTACTTCAATCTGTCGAAGGTAATTCAGTGTGGGTGAGACAAACTTGGTATTTCATTTAAAAAACTTTTTGATAGGATTTTATGGATCAATCTCTTGTAAATACGAAGTAATATTTTGTAATAATTTTTTTATATTAGAATTTTAATTTATTCTTATATATTTAAATACATTTTTTGATCCAAATAAATAAATGGATGCATGGTTAATGTGGATAAAGAATGATAGGCTTTTATTTTTAAAATTTATTTTTTGTGTGCAATCTTTCACCTTTATTTTTTCATCAACAAAATATCAATCAACATTTTTCAACCATTTTTCCTCTCACCAATATCACATCAATTTCATTTAATTTTCATTTCTTTTCACCAAATTCTATTCAAATCCTTGGTAAAAAGTTGAATTTTTTATCAAGCTTTTTGGAATTCCTTCATTTTTGTTCACAAGTTTTACATAATTTCTCAACAGCTTCAAATATTTCTCTATTCTTAATTGTCCCCGAACTCAAAAAAAATTCCTGGGTCCACCACTAGTTGTAAGAACACTTTGAAGATTCACACTTAATCTCCAAAATCTACCAAGTGTTGCGCCAAAATGAGAGAAGAAGAAAACTTGCAAGAATTATGTGAATATTAGTAACCCTAATGGCCATTCTTCACATGTATTTATAATTGAGGAAAATGACCATTAGAATTATGGTAATTACTCATACCATAAAAGCTTCTACTAAGCTTACATTTAAACTTATCATTAAGCTTAAATAACCACTCATTTTACTATTCCACTAACCATTTATTCCTTAAAATGAATGGCCTTATTTTCCCTTAAAATTACTCCAAAAATCGGCTATGTACATAATATACCTTTAAGGGAGTTATTCAATGATGCAAGGTGCATAAACTTTGTACCAAAGTTACCAAAGTACCCTTACTTTGATAAAAGATTCTAAAGATGGAAATAGATACAAAATGAGATTTGGATTTATATAAAATAATTCCAAATAATTTCAATTCACATAATTGAGCTCATTTAAGCTCATTAGTGGACTTTTACCAAAATACCCATACTTTGATAAAAGATGCCCTAATGGTTTCTTTTTCTAACTTGAACTCACAATTACTTTTAGTTATAATGAGTAGGAGAACCAACTCAAGAAGTTCTTAGTGTACTAGGGAATTCCAACATACCTTTCTTAGACACCATGTATCTGAGGAACTTTCCAGCTTTGATCCCGAATACACACTTGTCTGATTTAAGGTGAAGGTCGTACTTCCTTAGTTACCTGAACACTTCCTCTAGGTATTGGACTAGATCATCTTCTTCTTTGCTTTTGATGATGATATCGTTGACATATACTTCCAGGTTGTTTTCTATCTGCTATCCAAACACACGACCCATCAACCTCTGGTATGTTGCACTGGCATTCTTTAGCCTGAAGGGCATTTGTACGTAGCAGTACGTCCCATTGTCGGTGATGAATGAGGTTTTTTCTTCATTGCTTGGATTCATTGTTATCTGGTGATATCCACTATAAGCATCCATGAAACTTTATCAGGCATTGCCAGCTGTAGAATCGACAAGGCGGTCTAGAGGTGGTAGGGGATAGCAGTTCTTCGAGGAAGCATCATTCAGGTTAGTGAAATCAATACACATCTGAAGCTTATCACTTTCCTCTTTAGTTGTAATGACTGGGTTGCTCAGTAAGTCGGGATAACTTACTTCCCTTATAACTCCTTCCTCGACTCCTTTTCTTTTTCTTGATTGTCATAGCGTTTAGATCAACATCTAGGTTATGTTGGATTATCCCAGAGTCGATACCGGGCATGTCACTAGGAGAGTAAAAAGATCTTTATTTGATTGAAGTAGGGCTACAAGTTTTTCTTTCCCCTTGTTGGGTAGGTTCTTGGCTATTCTAGTAGTCCTTCCTCCCTCAAGCTCTACTTCCTCAGTTTCTAGGTCTTCATCCTTGTCCTTCGGGGTGTGTTCTTCCTTTGATACTTTATGTGCCATTTTTAGCACATTTTTGGCTTCTCTCTAACTGATATATATCATGGCATCCCCTTCTTCGGCCTCAAACATCATGGTAAGGTACTTGACGTCTCCTCGTATGTGAAGCAATACTTTTGTTTCCCTCCTAATGATGGCATTATATGCAGAAGGAAGGTCTACAACCACCCACTTTGCCATAGTGGAGGCATATCTTTTCTCACTATTTGTCTCGGATCCTTTCAGCATGACCGGGAGTTTGATGTACCCCAAGAAAGGGAGTTCCTCTGGTCTGACACCATAAGTGGTTGTCTTGATGTGGACCAACTTATTTTTTGGAATCTTGAATTCCTCAAAGAAGAAGGAGAACATGACATCGGCAGTCGAGCCATTGTCACAGACACTCTTCGGGCATCGATGTTTTAAATCCTTGCAAGGATTATCATAGGATCATGGTGGGGGAAGGTAATCTGGGTGTCATCAGCCTTGGTTACCTTCGCTGAAGGTCAACCATGATTGAGTGAGGGTTATGGTGTTGATTATCCGGTCTACAGGTTCCGAAGACCGTCTATACTTCGTGTTAATTTTGTTATCTTCAACCACTTTATTTTGATGATTCCAAAACCTTGAGGATCATTTTGCAAAGTTTTGATAAACTAAGGTGCCTCACCAAGATTATCATTCCCTGGTTGATTAGATAAAAAATATTGGGATTAAATTGAAAAGTATGCAAAAATACAAGAATTTATGTGTTATGAAGAACACTTTGCATATTTTAGTAAATGAGGAGTTAGATCCAATTTCATGATTAATTTGGACTTGTTTCTTAGCTACATTTGTAGATAAATCGAAGAAAAAATACTGGAGTTCAATCCTATCGAAGCAACGGTTGAATTCCTCATTAGATCAAGGAGATTCCTGATTGACAATATACAATCAACTCATTTATCGAAAGAAATCAAAGGAACGCTTGATGCAGTAGGCATCAATGCGTTGATGAGCAGAAGGCTAAAAAATCAAGCTTCATGATTCACAAGCTTGGAAGCAATCATTTAAGAAGCAAATCACTTCACTGCTGAGCAGCAACAATGAGAGAAAGATCATAGGTTTGAAGGTCTCAAAGAAGCCAAAGATCAATAGAGAAAATCCATCAAGTTGTTGAAGCTAGTCTTTATCAACGTGTTGATGAAAGAAGAACAAAATCTGTGAAGATATGCAATGACTACAAATCAATTTACCAAGGGTGAGAAAGCTCTAAAATGGAAACTATTCATGCATAATGGCTATGAATTGATTCCAGATGCTCCTACCCATTTATGAACAACTTGGAGCCTATAAAAGTCAAAGGAAGAGATCAACACAATAGACACAACAAGCATACATCTCTGTACATTATATGAATACTCTTCATCATCCTCATCACTCTCACAGATCATCAAAGAACCTCTTGAGCTATCATACACAAAGCTGCAATCATCCTGAAGATCATCTTCAACAAGCTTTGACAACACCAGTATGTTTAGTTGGTCTAATGAGGAATTCCTCATTATACAGAATAGATTAACACCAGTACGAGAGAGATAGCCTTATAAAGATGTTAATCAATATAAGGCTATCTCTCTCGTACTTACATTGATTAACATCTTTAGTTGGTGGTGATAGACCAATTCTTTATCACTAATTAAGTGATACTTCCCAAGGAAGAGGAAGGTTGATAGACTACTCTATCAATGTGTTGATCACAATGTTGTTGTCTATATTCTAAGTCCTATTAGTCAGGCAACCTTGGCGTAAAGTTATGTGTGTTGTGAAGTCATTTTACAAAGTCCTAATAGTCAGGCCTTTGAGAAAGTCCTGTTAGTTAGGCAATTTGTTAATTCATGTTAGTCAGGTATTTGGCGTAAAGCCCTGTGTGTCAGGCAACCTTGTTCAAGTTCTGTGTGTCAGGCACTCTATATAAGCCTTGTGTGTTAGGCCTCAGTTCTAGTGGAGAAAATCTCAAGTGTGACTAGAGTAGAGGACGTAGGTCGAGTTGACCGAATATTTATAAATCTTTGTGCCCTTCACACTTCTACACACTTCTTTGAGTGCATACTATCAACACGTGGATATCTTGCTACTACAAGTATACTCAACTCTTCTATTATCAACGTGTTGATCAGAGGATTTTGGTTAAAAAGCCAAAGGTTTTAAATCTTTTTTAAGACCAATTCACCCCCTCTTGGCCATACTTGGGTCTACAATTAGTATCAGAGTAGGTTTTCTTTTGAAGAACATGGCGGTTTAAAGAAGATCAGATGGTCAGCACATCCATGTATGAAGGACATAGCATAACCAAGCCTCCACTCTTTGATGGTACAAATTTCAACTGGTGGAAGAACAGAATCAGAATCCACATCCAATCCATTCACTTCTCCATATGGAGATGCATCATCACTAGAAACCAGACTCCTACCAAGAAGAATGCCGAAGGAGTTGAAGTACCAAAAGAGTATGCTTAATATCGAAAAGAAGATGATCAGGTCTACACACAAAATACCAAAGCTATCAACATCCTCTACTGTGCAATGACTCCTGATCAATACAATATTATCTCCTCATATGATAGTGCACATGAGATGTGGAACAAGCTGTTAGTCACATATGAAGGTATTTCCCAAAAGACACCAAGACGTGTTTGCTAGTCAGAGCATATGAGTTGCTCATAATGGAGCCCAAGGAGAGCATTGAACACATATTCAAGAGATTCAATAAGATACTCACACCTCTCAAGCAACTGGGAAAAGCTTATGCAAATGAAGAGCTATTCAGGAAGATCCTATGGAGTCTGCCTCCCAGCTAGAGAAGCATTATGCAAGCAATCAATGAAGGTGGAAGGATGAAAACACTTACAATAGATGAGTTATTTGGCAAGCTACTCACCTATGAAATGAAGGCAAGAGTGCAAGAAAGAATCCTCAACAAGGCTAAGAACATTGCCCTCAAGACTCAAGATCATCCTCAATATGACAAAGAAGAAAGTTAAGACGAAGCATTTCTCATTGCAAGGAATTCAAAAAGTACTTCAAATCCAAGAGTTGAGATGCTGACAGAGAAAAGAAAGATGGAACACACTCCTCGAAGGTGCCAATCTGCTACAAATGTAATGAAAGAGGACACCCCTAACTATCCACAATATGAAAAGAAGAACAAAAAGAAGGACAACAGACCCTTCAAGAAGAAGACTTGACACAAGATGATGGGTGCGTGGAGTGGAAGTGAAGCTTCATCAGATGAGTCATTATCAGATAGAGAGAATGGAGCAAACATCTGCTTCAAAGCACAAGAAGATGATGAGGAATCCATCTCCTCAACCTCAAGTTCATCAAGCACAGATTGCTACTATTAACGCGTTGATGACCACGATGATGAGGTAACTGAACTTACTCAAATCTTTCAAGAGTATGAATCTTTAGTTTCTAGATTAAAATCTGAAAAGAATTGTCTGATAAAAGAAGTGGCAAGTCTAAAGGCTAAAAATGAAAAGTTTTTAACTAA